>JAVIWB010000857.1:0-179262 GCA_031893035.1 Dermolepida albohirtum | reverse complement strand
ACTCGCGCACATTTTCGTGCAATTATTTTTCATAACTTTCGGCGTGGATTATCTCAACAAGAATGCATCGACGAGCTGAATTCTTTATATGAGTTCGAACTCGGACGGCGTTCTAAACATTAATGCAGTGTCTGATTTGATAATGCAAGACCGTCATGTGACATTCCGTGAGATCGAGGCCTTTCTAGGTATTAGTAACACCAGCGTGCATAAGATCCTGCGTGAATATTTAGCCGTTAAGAAGCTATGTTCACGTTGTGTACCACATAATTTGACAACAGCTCAAAAAAGGACCCGCGTCAATGGGTGCCAAGAAATGCACAAAAAATGGTGCTTCAAAGACCATTTATAAAGTCGTCACAGGTGATGAATCTTGGATCTATATGTATGAGCCCGATAGTAAACAACAGTCGACTGTGTGGGTATTTCAAGATGAGCCAAAACCAACAAAAGTTGTTCGCGCTCGAAGTACATCAAAACAAATGGATTGTTACGGTTTAATTTTCATTTAGAACATATTTCGGCGTATTGTATATTTATTTATTTATTAAAAGAACCCCGTCGTATTATATAGAAGGGACGCCTATGAACATCCATGAAGGCTATGTGGAAACACATATTTGGGATATCGTATTCGTTTTAAAGTTTTAAAATCGTTTTAAATAAATATACTTCAGCGTACGTTTACGTCGACCTTGATTTCGTTATATCTAAGAATCGCTTTTTGTGGTGACCAGGTGTTCATATCGCGAGTGCAAAACATTCCCCCCGTTCGTCTTACTCGCCCTGGTCCGATATAATATATCTATAACGATAGCATTTGAAAATTAACTTCGTAGAAGGGTGGACGTCGAAATTGACTTCGTTCTTTTTTTGATCAAATGTGAGTCTCATTCGTGAGCTAATTCTCCTTTAATGTGTAAATCATCTTAAGAGCCCGTTACCATCCACAGGTATGTGTCAGCCAATTAATTAAACCTATATGTACAGACCCTTATTCGTAATTGTTGTTTTAGGGCTTCTTGTATGCCGGGTTTTCTAGTGACGACTTGCTCATCAAAGCACCGGCGATAGGCACGTCCATTTCTTCGAATTTGGTAAATCCGGATCCCAGTAGTGGATTCCGAACTCCTCCGGGAACACGCACCTCAGCTTGGGAGCGATAAGTAGCCCCTTAAATATCTTTTTTTGGTTTTACCACGAATGTGATTGATTAAAATTGAGAGAATTAAATATCCGTGGAAAATGTTGATTAACACTCTAGTGTAATGTGATGTTTTTTTTTTAATTAAGGGAATTTGAGTTTGGTGGGATATGTTAGTTTGATGATCTAAATTTAAGTAAATTTATGTAAATAAGTCAACTTGTTTTTGGAGGTATACATGTAAGCGCCGTCTGTAACCTATATATATATATATCGGGAAGGCTCCAATAGTTGTAGTATATTACTCAATATTCTTGAATACCTGATAACCTCTGAGATATTCTTTTTTTTGTTGTTGACTGTATCTACAACTCGCTCAAAAATAAATATGTAGTTAATAATTACACACACTGGGTTTTGAATCAGTGTACCCGACATTACGGTGGGAAAACAGGGCAGCTCAAGGCCAATAGAGCTACGGCCTTGAGAAAAACGGAAATAACAGAAGCCACAATTTTGTTCTTGGCGCCCTTTCCTTTTTTTTGACATCTTAGCTCAATCCTGAGCTTGCGAACCCCGACCTCCGCAACAGTAGCCGGCATTTTTCTGTTGTTGCTCAGACTTACCCAAGCTCCTCCGAGCGGTCGTTCGCGACCCGCAACAATTTGCTTGTGTGCAATCCGCACGTAGCAGGTCACCTGTTTTTTCGGAAAAACCGGTCACGTTGCAACCGTGCCTTTAGACAGTTGTAGAACTGTAGACCAAAACTTGTGATTTAGGTGGTACATCTTTTTGTGGTAGCAACTATATATGTATTTGATACATTGGTACACAAGAGGTTTAACTACCGATTTTTCGATAGATGCATCAAAGGTAAACGGGGAAAAATTTAAACATTAAAATCGATGGCGTGTATTTCTTCCTGCTTTGGTAATAAATTACTTTTATTATTACAGGGCGATTGAGAATAAAACGTGGAACCGACAATGAAGACAATACAATTAACATTAGCAACAATAACGAGAGAGAGAAAAACAGAAAGCAATGCAGAAATAGTAACAAAAACGACGATTCAAGTTCTGACGACAATTTATTCGAAGGCTGTTCTGACCGAGGAGTGAATTCGATGAAACTGAGCATGGAACAAGAGGACATTCTCATGGGAAATTTAGCCAAAGTAGTTGCTGCCACGTTGGACGCCGAAGACGGAAGTAGTTACAGGCACGTGGTCTTGGACGTGGAAAGTCGAGAAAAAATACACTTGGAAGGAACGGTTTACAACATGAAAGTGAAATTGATCAAATCAAAGTGCAAAAAGAATAAGGTAGACTTTGCGGATGAAGACCTCCTAAATTTCCATTTTAATAAAGACGATGAAAACTGCATAAAAAACCCAAGAGGTCGAGCCGTGAAAGTGTGTCGCGTTCAAATCCATCTTACCGATGAATACACATCACCGAAACTGCTAAAATTACACTGCGGGAGACACAAACGTGAAGCTAATCCGTTTGGCGCAGTTAATGTCACCGTAGATGATGTTACCATAGCACAATTAGCGCAGGATACCGTGGCACAGTACGACAACACTACTGACTACAACAAGAAATACAAAGTTATTGAAATTAAGTGGGCCAGCTTTCAGCTGGTTGTTGGTACTTTACACAGATTCGGAATGAATATTGCACTTTCCAACTGTCAGAAAACAGACAGCAAGCCTAGTAAATATTGCGATAAGCTTGAAAGCACTGAAGTAGTATTCTGTCACGTGCGCGTATGGGCGCCAACATGGCTCGAACAGAGGACCATAACTAGCATTACCTGTGATGGCAGAGATGAACAAGTTTTTCGGTAAAGTTAATATTTATACTCTATGTTACTATTCTTTACACAATTAGGACTCCGGAAAGTTTTCCGATCTGAACAAAGGATGGATCTGCTCCATAATGTAAACACATTGTGGACCAGATGGATCTGTAATGTAAACATATTAGGTGCGCAACTAAGTTCTCGCTGTTTTTTTTTTTTTTTGATGACAATGCAACTTTATTGTGAAAAAATGTTTACAAACGAATCATTCAAAATATTGCCCATCGCTAGCGACAACTTTTTCCCATCTTTCTGGCAGAGCTCGAATACCGTCACGGTAGAAGTGTTCGTCTTTTGAGGCTATCCACGAATCAAGCCCTTTTGAGATGTCTTCATATGAGCGGAACTGCTAATTAGCCAGACCATGTGCCATCGAACGGAACAAGTAATAATCGGACGGCGCAATATCTGGGGAATATGGCGGGTGGGGTAGGACCTCCCATTTGAGCGTTTCTAAGTAGGTTTTAACGGGTTTGGCAACGTGAGGCCGAGCGTTGTCATGCTGTAGAATCACTTTTTCGTGCCTCTGCTCGTTTTGTGGCCGCTTTTCGCGCAGTGCTCGGCTCAATCACATCAATTGAATTTGATACCGTTCCCCAGTGATGGTTTCGTTCGGTTTCAACAGCTCATAATAAATAACACCGCCCTGATCCCATCAAATACACAGCAAAACCTTCGCAGCGTGAATATTCGGCCGAACCGACGACGTAGAAGCATGACCGGGTAGTCCCCATGATTTTGTTCTCTTTGGGTTGCTGCAATGAATCCATTTTTCATCACCCGTATCGATGCGATGAAGAAAACCCTTCCTTTTTTGCCGCTGGAGCAGTTATTCACAGGCGAAAAAACGACTCTCAACGTCTCTTGGCTTCAAATCATAAGGAACCCAAGTTCCTTGTTTTTGAATCATTCCCAACGCATGCAATCGCTGGGAAATGGCTTGGCGGATAACTCCTAATGCTGAAGCAAGCTCTTCGTACGTTTGGCACGGATCCTCATCGACCAATGCCTTCAATTCAGTGTCTTCGAAGGTTTTTGGTCTTCCTTCACGCGAACGGTCGTCAACATCGAAATCACCGTCTTTGAAGCGACGGAACCAATCACCACACGTTGTTTCACTTAGCGCAGCATCTCCTTAAACTTCTTGGAGTTGTCGATGCGCTTCAGCCGCCATTTTCTTCGAATGAAAGAAAAAAAGCAACACTTCCCGCAAATGACGATTATTTGACACGAAATCAGACATTTTCACACAACCAAAAGTATTTGACGCAAAAACAAAATCACTAATGTGTCAAAGCGGTTTGTTTACCATATGTCTAAGCTTAGTTCATGACGTTTTGGTTATGTCACAATCGACCAGCACTTACTACTGGAGCCATCTCTTGAAAAACAGCGAGAACTTATTTGCGTACCTAATACTATATAGTAAAACTCACTTATAACGTACTCGTCGGGACCGCGTTAAAAAAGAAGTATGTTATAAGGGAATATAATCAAATACAATATATACATACTGGGTGTCCCATGACATGATTGCCACAGCTTAAGAATGCTAATGATGTGCCCTTTCCTTAATGAAAATCCATAACAAAGTTTGTGAGATTTTCACAATGTGTCTTTATTAAAAAGAAGTACCAATTGTTTCGCCAACACTGTAACTGCTAAGGTCACTAGACTTAAATCCCCTAGATTATTTTTTATGAAGGCTGAAAAATTTCGTTTATGCAGAACAACTTGTTGCTAGAATTATGAATGCCGCGGAAACTATGCGTACTAATCTTGAGACTGTTAGCAAAGTTACTTCTTCAATTCTAACAAGAGATAAACTATGTATACAGCAACCGGTTGAACATTTTGAACAACTAATTTAATAAAGAGACTTCTTCGTAAATGATTTTCAGATTTTATTTGCCAGGGATACATAATACCTGCATCAGAAGGGTTATCTAAAACTAAAAATGCTTTTGTAGCTCAGTTACGATAGAGTTTTAAACATAGGTGACATTGGACATTTTAAACTTGAAATTGTTCCAGTAACACATCCCTAACCTGTGGCAGGTAAATTTGATGGAGGCCGAGGTTGATTAAGTTAATCACTTAAGGTTGATATATAACCCCGTTAATCATCAATTTTTGTATTCTGCATACATATTTCGACTACACTGTGCGTTGTTGCTTTCTACGGTACAGATCGTGTACGGAATTTGTTTCGTGCGGATTTTGTCGTGGTTTCCCGGTGCGACACTATTTAATTATCTGCTGATGATGATAACTTAGATGTCGAATACAAAAATTAATGTGTAAAGGGGTTATATGTCAACCTTAAGTGAGTGACAATTATGTCATGGGAGTATATTCATATGTACGAGGGAAGTCGTTTATATTTCTGGAACTGGCAACACTGTTAGTATTGCCTCCGATCTGATGATTGCATCGTGAAGTTTGTCATTTTTGACAATATATTATTTACATTGATAGTTTTATTATCCAGTCCCTATTTCTACTGTTGACAATAAGTTGTCAGTGAAAAAATGGAATTAACTCGCGAACACTTTCGTGTAATTTTTTTCATAACTTTCGGCGTGGATTATCTCAACAAGAATGCATCGACGAGCTGAATTCTTCATATGGTGATGAAGCACCATCGAAAACTACAGCATATCGTTGGTATAGTGAATTCGAACTTGGACGGCGTTCTTTGGACGATGAATTTCGTGAAGGTCGTCCCACAATTGTTGTTGTGTCGGAAAACATTAATGCAGTGTTGGAATTGATAATGCAAGACTGTCATGTGACATACCGTGAGATCGAGGCCTTTCTAGGTAACACCAGCGCGCATAAGATCCTGCGTGAATATTTAGCCGTTAAGAAGCTATGTTCACGTTGTGTACCACATAATTTGCCAACCGCTCAAAAAAGGTTGCAATCGTGCTTTAGAGTGTTGTTCCGAATAGTACACAACTATTTGTTTGCCAAAAGTTTTTGAAGAAATAAGGAAAATAAACCGAAAACGACAGATCATTCTCCACCATGACAATGCGAGCTCTCACAGGTCGGTTTAAACAATTGAATATTTGACAGGGCAAAACATTGAATTGATGTGCCATCCGCCGTACAGCCCTGATCTAGCACCCTGTGGTTTCTTTTTGTTCCCACACGTGTAGAATAAACTTCGTGGTCAACGGTTTTCTACGTCGGAAGAGAGAGTTTTTGGAGATACCGCCTTCACAGTAACAGTAATGCTTTTCGGATTAGTTTAAACGAATACAAAAGTTCATTGATTTTCAAGAATATTTTGAAAAGCAATAAAGCTGCTTTCGATAATAAAATTTTCTTTTTGTTTACTATTCCCGAAATATAAACGGCTATCCTCGTGCATATGTATTTATATACTGTCAAAATGCATGTGTATTGATTAAATAACAGAAAGATTATACAAAATAATGGTAGGTAATAAGAAAATATACATAAAGATTTCTACATATCAACTTTCTTATAATTCTTTCATGCTTATTCATTCTTGCATATCTTCATGCATTATTTGCTGTTCGGTAGTCTGTTTGCTATCTTCTTTTAATAAGTCAATTCGTGTTCGAATTCTAGGTCCCATCCCACCTTTAATTATTTCAATTACTTTACGTGTAATTGTTTATGTATATACACAAATAATTTCATATAAAATTTTATGTAGTAAAGAAAAACATGATTATATTCAAACTTTTAGGAAGCGATCCGTTGAAAATGATAACAGTACCCAAATCGTTCTGGGAGGCATTGAAAGTGTTTCAGTTCACGATCTGATTGTAGTATCACTCGTCGAACGCACATTAAGACAAATAGACAAGGCATCGTTTTTCGGGGTAAAGCATGTAGCCTCGGAAATAGTTTCAGCGTCAAAGCAAGTCGTCTCCGGGGTCTTTTATAGAATAGATGCCAAAATAGCTCCAACGGAATGTTTGAAAACAAACAACACAGACCGTAGACACTGCCCCGTCTTAAAGAATGAAACTCCTCAATTGTGCCACATTAAGATTTGGGATAGACCTTGGTTAATCGACGGCACAGAAATTACAGTTACTTGTGATAAAAACCAATCCAAAATACTGGGAGGCCTTGAAAGTATTTCAGTTGAAGATCCGATAGTATTAGTTCTCGTCGACCACACATTGAGACAAATGGACAAGGAACGGAATCTCACGGTAAAGTATGTGGCCGGGGAAATAATTTCAGCGTCAAAGCAAGTTGTCTCCGGGATCCTTTATAGAATAGATGCCGCAATAAGTTATTTGGATTGTTCGAAAACAGGCATCACAGAACTTAGATCCTGCCACTTCTTAGAGAATCAAACTCCTCAATTGTGTCACATTAAGATTTGGGAAAGACCTTCGTTACCCGAGGGCAGAGAAACTACAATTACTTGTGACCAATCCAAAATACGTCCTGGAGGCATTGAAAGTATTTCAGTCGATGATCCGACAGTATTAGTTCTCGTCGGACAGACATTGGAACAAATGGACAAGGAATCGATTCTCACGGAACGGTATATAGCGGAAATAATTTCAGCGTCAAAGCAAGTCGTCTCCGGGATCCTTTATAAAATAGATGCCAAAATAGGTTTAACGGATTGTTTGAAAACAAGCATAGAACGTAAACACTGCCACTTATATAATAAAAATCGTCGATTGTGCCACATTCAGATTTGGGATAGACCTTGGGTACCCGAGGGCAGAGAAACTACAATTACTTGTAATCAAAACCAACCCAAAATACTGGGAAGCCTCGAAAATATTACAGTTGATGATCCGGAAGTATTAGAACTCGTCGAACAGACATTGACACAAATGGACAAGGAATCGAGTCTCAAAGTAAAGTACACAGCTGTGGAAATAGTCTCAGCATCACGACAAATCGTCACCGGGACCCTTTATAGAATAGATGCCAAAATAGCTCCTTCGGATTGTTTGAAAACAGACAACACAAACCGTAGCCACTGCCATGTCTTCAAGAATGAAACTTCTCAATTGTGTTACATTGAGATTTGGGATAGACCTTGGTTACCCGAGGGCAGAGAAACTACAGTTATTTGTGGTCAAAACACACGAACTTATAGGACCCGGACACCGGCCAAAGTATTAGAACCCGTCGAACACACATTAACACAAATTGACAAGGAGCCGAAACAATGATGGATTATTCTGGGGCAGACCAACTAACGTCACTTGCAATGGAAAGACCCAAACTTATTTCTCCAATTAAAATGTATTTCAATTAGTAAACGTCTATTTATTTCATTAAAGTAGATCGCGTAATACGATATGTTAACGATGATAATAGGATTAATAATTCTGCAATTTTAGTAGCATGCACTTCAGTATTCTAGTCTCGAAAGCGACTGTTTGTTGTCCACTGAATTGTTCCGCTTCATCGGAAAATGGAGAAAAGGCAACGCTGCGAACATTTTTACCATACACTGAAAAAGTAATTAAATATCTATAATTTCTATAGAAAACGATATGTATGGTGTTTAATCTACATAACTCCGATACAAAGATTTCAATACCTTAACAGCTTGGTGAAGTACATACGGCTTGATTGATCATTTGTGCTTATAAAATTGTGAAAGAATAGTAACAAATTTATTATACAAAGTGTACCAAATAAAAACCTGAGAATTGCTATAAATTTTATATTGTAACAAATGAGAAAAATCATGCATAACATTTTTTCGATGTAGTCTCACTGACATTGAATACAAGTATCACATCGCCTCGGAAGTGCAAGCATACCGCGTTTAAAGAATTCTTTTGGTCGTGACTGTAGCCGTTCGTGCGCCACGGTATTTTACCACTTCATGACTTCTGAAATGCTTGTCTCCCATTGTTTCTTTGATCCAAACACACGAAAGTCACTAGGAGCAAGGTCAGGCATGTGAAACTTTCAAATTTCACATCCTGGATAATCCGAATCGTCAAAACGGGCTGTACAACAACACACCAGAAGTCGCCGTCGTTTATTCCTGATTGCACGGGCGAAGTTGATTTTTAAGCATTTCCGAATAAGAAATACTAATTATTGTCACTCTTCTATCCGTGTATTGTTCCAAAATTACTCGCTTTGCATCCCAGAAGAGAGTTTTTCCAGCAGATGGTGTTGAGTGCGGAATTTTTTTGGTGTCGGCGATGAACTATATCCCTGTTCCTTGCTTGACCTCTTCATTTCTGGTTGGTGATAGTGAAACCAGGTCTCATCGCCTGTAACAATTTTTTCCAGAGGTCACCTTCGACGTGGAAACCACGCAAAAGTTCTTCACAGGCATCGACGCGATATTCTTTCAATTCAGCAGCCAACTAACGTGAACAGAACATTAACGATTTTTTTTTGACTAGCACTTTTAAGGTTTTCATTTGATACACCCTCGTACATATGCTTACGATTTTTCCAAACTGTACTTGTCCTTTTTTTTCGTATTTTATGCCTTATTGAAATCCGTGATTATGTGACTTTACATGGTCAAAAGGATTTCCAAGAATCATTCACGTTAAACAAATATTTTGAATAAATCTATTGCAGGTAAGAAAAATAGTTTGTAGATACGATATATACGAGGGATAATCAAAAAATAAGTCACCTGTTATTTATAAAAGGTGTTGAGATTTTGAATCGGCAGTATGTGATAGTTATATGAGCATTATCTCTATTTTGTTTTGGAACACACAGTGGCACTCTTGAATGTAGTATTACCCTACCGTTGGGTTAAAGAAATGAAGAGTTAAGAAGGCATAATTGCAATCGTGGACAAAATCCGAATTTCCAATTGTTTTTACTCTATTTTGTTTTGGAACACACAGTGGCACTCTTGAATGTAGTATTACCCTACCGTTGGGTTAAAGAAATGAAGAGTTAAGAAGGCATAATTGCAATCGTGGACAAAATCCGAATTTCCAATTGTTTTTACAAGTTCAGGATTTATAATCGATACGCTATCCACTCCATATTGAAAATAAATGTTAAAATAGCGCCGGCAATTTTAAGGTGGATATAAAAAAACAATTTCACAGTTTCTTGAAACTAGATAGATGTCGCTGTGAGCTATATAGAAATACTAAAAGACACTTCTGTTAAAATCATGTCCTTCCCCCAACACAAGATGCCAGATTTGCTAACATTATTTTTCGACTATCCATAAAATACGCGAATTATATTGGAAATTTGTACTAACATTCGCAACTCTCCAAAAACGTAATGCACTCCTGTATAATCGAATCCCTCAGAACTATCATATGCTTAGCTAAGTTCTCTATAAGACTTAGGAAGCATCGTTTCGTATAGTACCATGTGTCCGTTCCCAATTTTTTATTATAAGGCTCCAGTGACTTCATTATACGAGAGATGCCGAATTCGTAGTTTCCTTTGGAACAGTACAATGTCCTAGAAAAAAAAATACCGTATAATGGAATCTTATATACACTACCGGTCATATTTATTTGCCCACCCTTAGTTTTAGCCAAAATTATTAAACTACCAAATGCGTACTGAAAATGTATTTATTGTACCAACACAATAGTGTAAAATAAACATAAAATAGTTACATTTTTCTTATATAAAAACTTTATCATTAATTATTATTAAATTTTGCTCTCATCAATGTGCCCACCTTTATTTTTGATAATTGCGGCACATAACCGCGGCATACTTTCAATTAATTTTTGCAGTGTATCTTCTGTAATTTGTGCCCAGGCTTCTTGAAGTTGTTCCCACAGTACAGTGGTGGATGATAGAGCACGTTCTCGAACCTTCCGGTCCAATTCTTCCCAAAGAAGCTCTATTGGCTTCAGATCAGGACTTTGAGCTGGCCATACCATTATAGAGATTTGCCCTTGCTCTTCTAGTTGACGCAAGTAATCGCCACACAATCTAGAACTGTGTTTCGGATTGTTGTCCTGTTGAAATACAAAGTTTTCGCCAAGAATCCTTAGTCCTGAAGGAACAGCGTTATTTTCTAAAATTTCCTTGTAGCCTTCTTTTCTTAGGATTCCCTCAATTTTGACGAGATCGCCTACAGATCTTCCACCAAAACACCCCCAAATCATTACCGAACCTCCTCCATGTTTTACGGTAGGCGCAATACATTCTGGCAGTACTCTTTCTCCTGCGGATCTTCTTACGAATATTCGCCTTTTACTACCGAAAAGTTCAAACTTCGATTCGTCTGTCCACAACACATTATTCCACTGATCAATCGTCCAATTCTTATGTTCTTTAGCCCAATTTATTCATTTTATCTTGTTTTGCTTTCGTAGTAGTGGTTTTCGCAGAGCAATTCTTCCGTATAAACCCGCTTGCCTTAACCTTCTCTGTACCATGGACACACTAATTGGTTTAGCACGCGCTCTATTCATTTCAACAGCAATTTCTGGTGCGTCTATCGCGTCTACTTATCCGTATTAGATGCCGGTCATCTGCAGATGTCGTCGCTTTGCGTCGTCCAGATCTTCTTTTGTTGGAAAATGTACCACTTTCTTCAAATTTTTTAACGTTGTAGTCAACGGTTCTGCGATTTAATCGTAATTCTTTTGCAATTTCGCGATTACTTTTACCCGTACGATGATAAGCAATTATCATAGCACGCACTTCAACAGATAATTCCTTCGTCTTCGGCATTGCATTAAAATATTCACAATAACTCTCTATTTCACTGTTTTCGCAACAAAAGATGAACGATGACTGACATAAAATTTATTTTCCTTTTTGAATAACACATCCTAATATTGTAATTAGTTAGTACAATAACACAATATGGGTAATACCTTTCGGAAATGCAGGTAAAACTGTTAATAATGTAGGGATTAGCCTATATAATATTTATGGTATTTTTCCAATTTATGACACCTTTACGATATATCATAAACAATTTAAGATTTTCGTAGAAATTCATATGGAATTACTTCCACTAATAATATTGTTGAATAATTATAATACAGATTTTTCGAAAGATAATCCGAATTTCGAGAAACACAATAAATTGGGATGGGCAAATAAATATGACCGTTAGTGTATACATCTGTTAGAAATATCTTTCTACGAAATACTTAGAACTTAAAGGTAGTGGAATAGTGAAGTACATGGTTATCCGGGAGAGTAAAGATTTTATAACTTGAGGGTTAATTAACGGTGTTGTAACCTAGTCAATATGATCATTAAGTAAGAGAGTAATAGTAGTAGTAGTGAATAGAAAGTAGGAAAAAAAATTAGTTTGTATATATTAATTGACTGCACTGCCAGGTGCGTACTAAGTACGCAGCGCCCCCACAAATGTAAGATAATAAAACAGATGAAGTGCAGAATTTAAAAGTTGGTGCCGTGCGAGTCTTTCCATAAGACGGACGTATAATTATCAAATATGACGGACGTCAGGGAAAAACGAGACCATTGGTTGACGCAGTTCGAAAGTTTATTAATAAATTTCCCAATTTGATGTGCTGGGACATACACGACTGTAAAAATCATATGAAGAGTGTTCAAAGGAATTAAAAAAATGACGCGCCACCAAAATCGCAATTTCATTTACCTTATTATTGAAAAACATAGACATTTGTTTATTGAATGACATACGTACGTGATGAATTTATAGAGCCTAACAGATAGGTTTTTACATGACTCCAATGTTGCAAAGTAAAGCAACAGGCCGCATCTAAAGAATTATAATATATGTAACAAAATAAAGAAAAATGTAACAGAAATAGTCAAAAAGATCAAGGATGTAATACTATAAAAACACATCGTCTAGTCTTCCCTTGGTACTCAAACGCATCTCAGTCACAGGATCTTATAAAATTCGTCCTGGCTCGTGGTTTTGCTAGTTAATCGTGATACATCAAGTTGTAATTTAAATAATAAAAATTCGCAACCAACTCTGTTATAACTTACAACAGAGTTGATTTACTTTATGACTTATAAAGTAGACTGTGTAAGACTAAGGATATGCCAATAAGAACCCATGCCAACAAAATTATGTCATATCTTTTATATTAAAAATATTAAATCAAAGTTACTTCGTAATCGTAGGCTTCATTAATTTGTTTAGTTGAGAAACTACAAAGATTAGGAGGAACAGCACTTCATCGAAAACCTACTACGAGGGAGCGTTTTTATATTCGCGGAATGAGCGGGTTGTAGAGGGGTGAGTAGGCGCATTGGGGGCGTGGCCTGTGCAGCGACTCATGATTAGTATAAATACGAAGTTTCATTGTTATTAGACAGTTAGTCTTCGAGCTATCGTCAACCAAGTAACATAATCAGGAGTGAAAAGTGAAATATGGAAAAAATCGAATATCGTGCCGTTATAAAGTTCCTTACCAGGCAAGGAAAATCAGTCGCGACCATAATGAATGAGATGTCATTGGTTTACGGCGACTCTTGTCCAGGAAAAACCATGGTGTACAAGTGGCATAGTTTATTTAAACAAGGAAGGGAATCCCTTGAAGACGACCCGAGGCCGGGCAGGAGCATTGAGGTGACCACGCACTTATCCAAAAAGTTGAACAAATTGTACTCGAAGATGCTCGACTAAAGAAGAAACAACTCGCAGAAATGGTTGGAGTATCCGATACAACAATTTTTAAAATCCTACACGATCATCTCGGCATGTCTAAGGTCAGCACAAGATGGGTGCCGAGAATGCTCACGCCGCCGCAAAAACAACAGCGCGTAGAGTGTTCGCGTGCATTCTTGGACCTGTGTAATGAAGACAAGGATGGTGTATTGAGTGGAATTGTTACTGGAGACGAAACTTGGGTTCATCATTATGAACCTGAGTCCAAACAAGACTCCATGCAGTGGCATAAAAAGGGCACAGCACCTCCCAAGAAATTTAAAGTGTCACAATCAGCTGGGAAACTCATGGCAACGGTGTTTTGGGACTCGGAAGGAATATTGTCGATTGATTATAAAGATAAAGGTGTTTCTATAACCGGAGAATATTACGCTTCAATATTAGAGCGACTAAAAGAAGCCATTAAAGAGAAAAGACGGGGAAAATTGACAAAAGGTGTTCTGCTTTTGCACGACAACGCGCCCGTCCACAAGAGCCGCGTTGCGTTAGCTGCCCTGCATAAGGTGGGCTTCGAAATTGTGAATCACCCACCCTACAGCCCAGACCTGGCCCCGAGTGATTATTACCTGTTTCCGAAAATGAAAAAAGAGCTGCGGGGTAAAAAATTTACTGCCGATGATGAAGTCAAGGAGGCAGTTTCGGCGTATTTTGCAGATAAAGAGAAATCATATTTTTATGAGGGTATAAATAAATTAATTGAAAGATGTGAAAAATGTATCCGTCTTGCAGGTGAATATATTGAAAAAGAAAAATAATTTGGTTTTTTTATTTCCACCCCTTGTCCCCCATTCCGCGAATATAAAAACGCTCCCTCGTAACTTAAAACTACTTTCGTTAAGACACTTTCTCTAGTACCAGAACGAATCAGAATTAACGGTGTGCGAGACGCAGTAAAAAGTATACTTTGAGCAATTTAATCAACTTGTAGTTGGTAGCACAAAAATCTCGCCATCGAAATATTTTTATTTTCGTATATCGATGACACTTCGTGTTTATAGGTTAAAGGAACATTTTAGGCTATGGTTATCAACAGCGAACGTCAAAAGTAAGCAGTAGAGCCAATCTTACAATGATGCTAGTCCATGTGTTACCAAAATAGGTATTGCTGCTAACCCTATATCATTAATACATACGTGAATTACAAGCTTTTGAACAATACGACTTACCCAATTACCAAATTGACAATACACAAGTGAAAGTATTTCCTATCCGGTTCTTCGAATGCCAATTGATCTTCCTCTTTCTCGATTTTCCTCATCAATTCCTCGGCTTCCTCATTTTGCGACGTCATAATGTAGGAGACGCACAAATTCGCCAAAACTATGGCGCTCACATTTAAAATCTTAAAAAAATTAGCGTTTGGACTATCGCAGGTATGAGGACACTTGGGCATGGGTAAATTTTCTAGAAGGTCATATAAAAATGCTTTGTCTAAACATTCGGGCCCGGCAACGCCCTCTACTATTTGAAGAAACACGAACAACTCTGAACTAATAATGGGAGTGCAACTCAATTCGGTTATTTTTTTTTTGTAAAAAAATGCCTTTATTTTATAATCAAAATGAATGAACATATTATTCAAAGTATTGTCCATCGGGAGCTACAACTTTTTCCCGTCTTTCGGGCAGTTGATGGATTCCTTCCCAAAAGAACCGTTCATCCTTTGAGGCTAGAAACGAACTAAGCCAATTTTTGATTCCTTCGACTGAAGTGAAGCGTATTCCAATAAGGGCATTCTGCATCGATCGAAATAACTAGTAGTCAGATGGGGCAATGTCTGGGCTATAAGGCGGGTGAGGTAAAACTTCTCAGCCGGTGTTTTTCAAATAGTTTTTAACTGGTCTTGCAACATGAGGCCGAGCGTTGTCATGATGGAATATTACAGACTCATATCTGATCGCATATTCTGGTCGTTTTTCGGCGATTGCTCTCTTCAAACGAATTAATTGTTGTCTGTACAGCTCGCCCGTAAAAGAATCACTAGGTTTTAACAGCTCATAATGGATAACACCCGTCGGATCCCACCAAATAGACAGCATTACCTTGGCACCATGAATATTTGGCTTCGCCGTTGATGTTGATGGCTAGACAGGCTTTACATAAGATTTTTTTCGTTTTGGATTATCGTAATGAATCCATTTTTCATTACCAGTAACGATTCGATGCAAAAACGACTTCTTTTTATGACGTTCAAGTAATATTTGCGACATGCAAAATCGCCTTCAACGTCTCTTGGCTTCAATTCGCGTGGTACCCAATTTCCTTGAATCCCAATGCTTTTAAACGTTTTAAAATGGCTTGGTGAATTACTCCCAACGTTTCTGCAAGCTCTTCTTGCGTTTGACATGAATTCAGTAATGTCTCCAGTTCCTCGTCTTCAAACTTTTTTCGTTGACCTGGACGCGGTCCGTCTTCAACGCTGAAATCACCGCTTTTAAAGCGTCGATACCATTCACAACATGATTTTTTTTGTTGGAGCAGATTCACCATACATTTCTGCAAGCAATCGTTGAGCTTCAGCTGCACTTTTCTTCCAATTAAAACAGAAAATTAAAACTTCCCGCAAATGTTGTTTATTTAACACAAATTCAGACATTTTCAATGAGCTCAAAAATAATATTGTTGTACAAAATTCAAAACAGTGTAACTAAATATGGTTGACAGATGTCAAACCTTTCCAACAAAAAAAAAACAGCTGTCATACTCAACTATATATAACAACTAACGACCTCCATTGAAAAGTAAACGAATAAAGTTGCACACCCAATACTAAACTACTCCGAATTGAAAATGAACAAATTGAAAACAGTTTTGATATGATAAAGAACGGTTTCTAACAGCTTCTAGTCAGTTACTGAACTGGTAAGCTGTTTGGAGATGTTCGTTATCAGTTTAAATGAATTCAAACCTGTTCTTAATTAGTTAAAAACTCTTCTTATCTCTTCAATTGTTCTTTATCGAAGTAAGTACGTTTCAGGATGTCTGGAACCTTTATAAATACTTCGAGAACTTTTCCCACGCTCAAGTATCCCCACACCTACTGACTGATTAATTAAAAAAATTGTGGAAAAAGTCACCAGTACAAAACACTTACATCTCCATAATTCTTTTTGACTATTGGTTCATAAAAACCAGTCGCCTCTTTAAACTTATTTTCCTGCATGAAGAGCACGTGGGCGACGTTAAGACGCCAGATATCGTTATCGTTGCAAAATTCCACGCTCTTCCTGAAAATCTTCTCCACCTGGGCATAATTCTCCACCTCCCAGTAGATTTTGGCCTGAGCCATCAGCACCGGAATGTATCTTTCTAGACACGCTTCGTATTCCAGTACTGCTTTCTTTACGAGCTCCGTGTCGCCGTTGGTGCGATGCTCTTGGACTTGTTTAGTTAATTTCCTCAATTGTTCCGTATGTCTGTTGGCCAGTTCGTCCAGTTTTTGATAAGCTTCGCTGGGCGATGTCTGCTGGGTAATTATGGCGTCCAAAAAATCGTATAAGTACTTGAAAATAGAGAATTATTACGGATATTTTAAGTAAAAGTTTAGTGTACTAACTGGTGTTAGATATTTGTAAGTTAAATGGGCATTCTCCGCAAGAACATCGGCGGCAAGATCATAGCACTCGTGTTGACTGAATAGCAAAAGTAAATTGGCGAAAGTTTCCGGCGGGAACGGGTTCTGTTGCAATAGGAACTGTAGCTTTTCAAATCCCTCCGCCGGGTTCTGTTCGATGTTCATCAAAGCTTGATTATGCAATGTAACAGCATCTAATTCATACTCGGCACGAGGGGGCATATCTGTCAAGGCTTCCCTTGCCGCATCCACTATAAATTTATTTATTTATTTATTTATTTATTGGATTGAAAATAAAGAAGTTCTTAATTCAACAAACTATTGAATTTCACTTTTTCATAAGTTGAATTAACCAATGCTTAGTTAAGTAAATGTAATTCATTCAACTTTATTTTCCTATTGATTTATAGAATTCCGAATATACGTATTAACGTTCATACAAGTGCATGGGCAAAAAAGACACAAATATGTGAAATAACAAAGTGTTATGTTCACCTAATTTACTTTTCTATTCATTAAAAGCATATTTTTCACTTTAACCGAAACGTTTCACATCAGAATAACCACCATTTAATCCTACATGACTGGTTGCATAGCTGGCACGCCTATGAATGTAATATAGGATCAATGTACAAGTTAAGCAGCACAAGATAACATATGTTATCTCTCAAAATTAAAACTGTATACAATATCATATCCCGTGCTGAAAAAGAAGGAAGACTCGAGTTAAAAGGATCCACAGGCAGGCCAAAAAACGTGACGCGGCGAATTGAGAGCAAAATAATTAAAACTACTTACAATAACCCGCAATCCAGTACTAGAGGATTAGTTCTACAAGTGGAAAAAGACTTTGGGATAAGTGTTTCCCATGAAACCATCCGAAATGTGTTACCAAAACACAAATATTGTTCACGAGTGGCTAGGAAAAAACCCCTGCTCTCAGCTCAAAATATCGAAAAAAGATTTAGTTTTGCCACCGAACACATATCACTACTTTCAGTGTACTGGGACGATGTTATTTTCTCAGATGAGACGAAGATGGTGCTTTATTACCGTGACGGACCGCAGAGAGTTTGGCGTAAACCTCTGACAGCATTAAAAAATAAAAATCTTATTCCTACAGTAAAGTTTGGAAAACTGTCCGTAATGATATGGGGCTGTACATCCAGCAAGGGAGTTGGTGTAATCAGGATTTTGAATGAAATAGTGACTAAGGAAGTATATCTTGATATTTTGAAAAACGCACTGACCGCCAGCATTAAAAAATTCGGTTTTATCGACCCTGATAATTCGAATAAATTCAAATACAAATACTATCAAGGTAATGATTCCAAACATAAATCTTATTTATGTAGGTCCTGGTTATTATACAACTGCACCAATGTTATTGATACTCCTGCCCAAAATCCTGATATTAACCCTACCGAAAACTTGTGGGTTCATCTAAAAGAAAAGGCAGGGAAAAGATCGCCAACCAATAAAAACGAATTGGTTCATTAAAGAAAAGCGGGACAAAATAGCGTTAGAATATAATATTCCGAAGCTTATTCAAGCAATGCGAAGACGTCTGCAACCAGTAATTGATGCTCAAGATGGACACACAAAATATTAACACTTAAAATTCAAAAATTTACATCAGGTTTAATATTTTATCAAGTGTGCAAACATTTGACAGTACAGAAATTGAACTATTTTCCTTTTTTAATATACTACATTACAATATTTTCATTGTTACAGAAGATTTTTTATTTATTATATTAAAAATACATACTACTGTGGGCAAAAAATAGTAAGACTTTTTAATTTAAATTTCGCGCGAAAACCCATTCGTCGAAATATTTTTTTTCTAGGTCGGTATGACTGTCAGTGACATCTGTGCCAAATGTCACATCAAAATAATCATTAGTGTTTAGTATACGCTTGTCTTTCTGAAGTACAAAAAGTGCATTCGGCGATTTTTACAATGAGTGAAATTATTCAACAAAGAAGTTCCATTAAATTTTGTGTACGGAATCAAATTTCTGGTGCCGAAACGTTCAGAATGTTGCAAAAGGCCTTCAGTGATAATTGTTTGTCGCGAGCAAGTGTTTTTGATTGGTACAAATTATTCAAAGAGGGTCGAGAACGCGTTGATGACGAACCACGTCCAAGACGGCCATCAACATCAACTGATAATCAACACGTCAATAGAATCAAGGAATTGGTGCTTGAGAACCGACGATTAACAGTCAGAGACCTTACTGGCATCGTTGGAATATCGGAAAAAAAAAATGAAAGGCATCATAACTGGAGATGAGACTTGGATCTACGCTTATGACCCGGAAACAGGCGATCAATCGGCCGAATATCGTATCAAAGGTGAGTTGAAGAAATCAAGGTTATGTTGACAGTTTTTTTCGATTATCGAGGTGTGGTGCACTCAGAATTCCTTCCGACCGGCCAAACTATCAACAAGGAATACTATTTGAGTGTTATGCGTCGTTTGCGCAATGCTATTCGTAAAAAGAGGCCAGAATTATGGACCGACAACTCTTGGTTTTTGCACCACGATAATGCACCGTCGCATATTGCATTAATTCTTCGTGAGTTTTTCGCCAAATTTTCAACCAATATCGTGCCGCAACCTCCGTATTCGCCTGATTTAGCTCCGTGTGACTTCTGGCTATTCAGCAAACTCAAACGGCCGCTCCGGGGAAACCGTTTTGAGTCAATTGAAGACATTAAACGTGAATCGCTACGCGCATTGAAGGCTATTCCTGAAATTGACTTTAACAACTGTTTCGAGAATTGGAAGAAACGTTGGCACAAGTGTATTGGGGCCAGGGGGGGTTACTTTGAGGGGGACGAAATAGATTTGGAAGAATAAATTAAGAATTTAAAAATTATGAACAAAGTCTTACTATTTTTTGCCCACGGTAGTATATTTATAAAACACTGAAAAAAATGAAAAAGTTGGATATTTAAATTAGAAATCAATACATCTTTTGAAGTTTTTTTATGATTTCTCTATTGCGAAGATTTTTTTGACAAACAGTACGTGTTAAGATTGTTCCATTTCATGCATACACCCCTGTATATACGCGTATTTACATATGTATATTATGTAAAATATTTTTGCGCTCTCTTTGAATGACGAAACATCTAACTTGTTCCCATTCCCATCAAGCGGTTGCCGACCTCACCTTAACACCGTATACCAATCTGATACAGAAATTTCTTAGTAAAGTTTATCTATCGGATGATATTGGATCTTTTGTACATGTTTCGCCGTACTTTTTCGTATTCTAAGTAAAGCATACCGCGACGCGTCTATTTCTTACAATTCCTAATACGGAATCTCACGCAATACAAAAGTAATTTCCTTACTGTTTTTCAACTGGTATTCTATTGCGGCTTTTAAATTAAAAGCTTCCGTCAGTGCGGTTTCGTGTAAGGTTAATGTGTTCCCCACTGATCTCACTTCAATTCCTTCGGTTTGCATTCCCACACTTAATTCTGGATGGTCACGTATGCCGCGCTCAATTATGTCTGCTGCAATCAATTTATCAATTCGTTAAATACAAATATTTATACAATTAAGGTTAATAAAAGCCCTTTCCACAATAATTTTCGTATTCTATGCAGGTATTTCGACAACTAAATTGTCATCATCAGCAGATAGTTAATCACAGTGTCACACCTGGAACCACGGCGCAACCTGCACAAGAACAAAGTCCATACCAGACTTACACCGTCGAAAGCCAAATACACACTAAGAGTGTAAGTCTGGTACGGATTTTGTTTCTGTGCAAGTTCTGCCGTGGTTTCAGGTGCGGCACTATGATTAATCTGCTGATGATGACAACTTAGTTGTCGAGATGGATATACGAAATACGAAAATTATTATGGAAAAGGGTTATATTAAGCTTAATTGAGTAATTTAATCAACCACAGTTCCCATTAAACTTTATCTTCAGGAATATTTGAAGTACAGGTTGTTTTTGTAGTAAAAGGGCAATCATGATATGAATTTCAATATTATTTGGTACGGTTCTGTGCTAATTATGTAGTTTCAATTTTTTAAAAGATTATTCGTCAAAGCAACGTCATATTCTCCGTATAGCAGATCTGGAGTCTAAAGGAGGTCTCTGTACTAAATGTGCTTCTATTTTTTTTTATTTCAAAAGCAGCCTGTATATGCATACACTCCGTGAAATGTCTGTATCTTCATATAATAATTTTATAGATGGCCTTCTACAAAGGATACTAGGAAAGTTTTGCAATGCTGCTTCGTTTATTTAATTTTTTCAAAGTAATTTCCTCTGCACTCAATACACCTCTCCATCCTCCGAAAATAATCTTTAAGCCAGTTCTGCCAAGTTTCACTAGGGAGTAAAGCACACTCGTTGTTCCAAGCCCGCAGAAGGTCCTCATCACTGGAAAGTCGCCTCCCTTTTAGCTTCATTTTCACACGCGGGAACAGAGCAAAGTCGCAGGGAGCAAGATCTAGACTGTAGGGAGGGTGCTCGAGAGGTTTCAATCCTGTCGTGGTCAAATATTCGGTTCAGGCTTTGGCGCGGTGAGCTGGAGCATTATCGTGATGGAGGAACCAGGTGTCCATTCTTGACTTTGGCCGTAGGTTCTTCATAGATCCAATGACTTTAGACAGGCACTGCTCAGCCACTTAGCTGTGACTGTCTTCTGTGTGTCCAAAACGACGCGTTCCACAATTCCACTCGATTTGAAAAATACATCATTTTCTTCTTTACAGATTGGGATTTTCTGACAACTACGGGTGTGTCCTCATCATCAAAGACCCAAACTTTGTTTTGAGCTTTGGTTGATACATTGTAATAGTACAGTCGAGTCTCGTCACCTGTCGCGATGTTGTTCACATACCGAGATTGTCCCTTATTAAACTTTTTTAGCATCTTCCGGCACCAAGTCACACGTCGTGTCATCTGCTCTTAAGTCAGTGGATGCGGCACCTAGACAGAACAAAGTTTCTTTACGTGCAAATGATCATGCAGAATCGAACGAATTGCTGGTGCATTTGGGCCTGAAGTACCCTCCATCTGTTGGTGGGTCACTCGCCTGTCCTCGCTAAGCATTTTCCTCACAGTAGTAACGTTCTCCTCCGTAACTGATTTTCGTGGCCTTCCCAGCCTCTCAGCATGCTCCATAGTTAAATTTCCCCTTTGGAATTCTCTATACCACCTGAATATCGTTATGTGATGTGGACAAACATCACCTAGTGCAAGAGTCATTTCTTCGAAGCACTGGTCTATGTTTAAACTACGCACGAAATTATATCGCAAAACTGCCCTTATTTCATTTCGTGACCACGATGCATTCACAAGCAATTACACTCTCACTGCTAATGAATAACTGAGCCCATCGACATGGCGCGACAGCTACTGTACACGTATGAACATGTCTCAACATGCAGCAACAACCAGCTTCCTACGATTCATTGTTGCGTCATATTGCAAAACTTTCCTAGTACCCTTTGTAGATTTGATAAATAAATAAAATTAGTGTAAATTTCTGACATTTTGCAGAGTGTATGTTGTTTTCCCCAACGTGTTTAAAATAAATACCACAAAATTTCAAAGCGGGTCCATATTCTTTGAGACGGTAATGACACAACGCCACATTGTAAGCCAAAAACGGTCTGAACCCTAGGTTCTGCAACGACGTCGAGAATTTACTTAATGCTTCCTCATAATTTTCTTCCTGCCAATGAGAACAATATTACATAAATGTATTAATATTATGAATATTAATTAACATTTGCAAATGAAAATGAATCGTTTTGGAAGTACTTTTCATAGATGGCGCTTGTTTGATAAGAATGATTATGGTAGAAAGGTACCAATCTCATAAAACTTAAATTTGAAGTTTGACGACGCTACGTTATTTAGCATTTGTTCAGCAGCCATCAATAGTGAACGCTCAGTGAATTTGTAATCATGGAACGAATTTGTCATCTTTATGTGATACAATACTTTGATTTGAAAGGCCTCAGTCCAACCAATGTCTAAGAGGAGCTAGATTCCACTCTGGTGGAGTCTAAATCAGATTATCCAGAGGAGGAGAAGGCGCTGGTACGGATAGAAACAGAATGGACTCTAATAGAGACTAGACAGATCACAGATGGAGAAGCAAAGTAAACGGCAATGGAGGTTAGTTGATGAAACAAAAACATCAAAAAAACTATAAGATAAGAGGAGAATCGAAGGTCACCACAAGATACATCTATTGAGTACTAACGAAATTTATAGCTTTATAGATAGACAATACAACGGAAGAAAAGATGAACCTACCTTGTACAATAAGCATCCCAAATTTACTTCGGTGTCTGGATCTTCAGCTGGACATGCGTCCACGAGATTTTTTGCCGAAACTAGATCTTCTTGACCATATTTAATAGCTGCTTGTAGTTTCATAACCTGTATTTAAAGTCATTACTAATATAATCTAATGAAAGCTCAAAATTTGCGACGTATTTAAATAAAACAGCAGAATTTCATGATATTGAACTGTTTTCAATATATACTCAAGGTAATGTTTGTTTGACAGCTGTTATAAAACCTCTGCAGTGCTAGTATGTTTTGAAAGCTATATAAAAGTAAATAGTTACCTCTCCTTTTTTATTTTTACTTCAAGAACTACCTGATATTTACCTGCGCTTTATATTCATCATCGTTTAACTCTTCGGTAATTTTAAGTGCTTCCTCGTACGTACAAGACTGATACAAAGATTGCGCATGACAGAGCTTATAGTGATTGTTATCTGGCATCATTTGACAAAGTTGTTCATAATAACTAGCTGCATTGGCAAAGTCCTGAGTGTAAAAGTAACAATAGGCCAACAGCGACAGTCCGGCCCTGCACGAATTCGATTCCGCTATTCCGTGTAGTATTTTTATTGCCTCATTAAAACGGCCTTCTTTAATCTGTACAAGGAAAAAATATGAAAATATTTAATGCTGCGGGTAAATAGATTTTCGAACTTGCCATGGTATATATAGTTTTTGTAAAATCGCCATCGTTGATCACTACGTTTGTTGCAAACATGTTGAATACAAGCTTCTTATGGTAATGTCCGTTAAAAGCAAATATGTTTTGATTAATTGTTACCATAGTAACAGAGTGATATACATTATTTTCTTAAGGGTACAGGGGTGTAGAAAAGAAATGTACGCTGTTAATTCGATTAATTCAAAATCTTGACAAAACCGATTCTGTTGAAGGCATATCAAAATTGGGCGAATTCGAAAATGTAAAAGATATTGAAAACATAAATCAAGAAATGAGGGTAAGTTCTCAAAGTGTACAGTCGAGAATTGAATCTTGCCATGTCGCTCTTTCCGATAATATAGACGAAGTTAACAGAAGAGTCAATACTTAATCGAATGTAATTTTGCTCCCGCAACACAAAATAAATTTTATTAAAATTATGATCACGATGAAAGATTACTTGCAAAAACTTAAGAAAGAATCTTTCTTGGAAATTCTGTTTTTTAAAAGAAACTAATGTAAAAAGCAAAGGGAATGCATATAAAAAATATATTTCTTATATCTTTACAATGTAAAATTTGCGAATACACACATAACTTTTTATAATTTCGTTATAGAGAATGCAAATCAAACAATATTTTTGTTTAATTTAATTTTTGTAAACAATTTTTGCTTATTCTAAGGTTATTGAAATAAAACATGCACAAAATGGTGTATATATTTATTCCATAGAAAATTTACATTGTTATAAATACATATTAGAATATTACACATATAATAATATATAAATTACATTAATTATATGAAATCTAATTACTAGTATTTTACATCATTAAAACTGTGATACAAAGAATAATTCTCAGATATCTTCCAACAGCTCCAAGAAATGTTTTGAGTTGCCAATCTTTCAAAAATTATATTTTTTCTTTGATATAAAAAAGGCATAAATTAAAAATTAATAAAACTAAAAAAGACCTTCAAAATAAAATTTAAAAAACGAGGCGAATAAATAAAATTACAAGACAAAACTTTTTTTTTTAGTTTCACAAACTGATCGTGTGATTTCCGGTGTCAAATTTAGTGATTTTGTTTGTGCGTCGTTGTGTATTATTTTACTTCAGAAACGAGCTGACCATACAAGCAATATTGATTTATCCTTGAATTTCTTGGGCGTGTTGCAAAGTGTAATCTAGTTGAACACTAAGAAAAAAAGGAAAATATAATTATGGATAAGAATAAATTAGAAGTGTCTGGCGAGGTATCCAATAGTCCAACATCAAATGCAACATATAAACCAATACCAGAAACAGAATACTTAGAAGGTAAGAATATTGCATCATACAATTTACAGGCATTTTTCTTGAATGAAAAACCTGTTCTAGATCAAGCATTAATGCGAATGAATAACCATGCAAAAAATCATACCAGCAGCCCGGAGGCTGATGGTGCACATGAAAAAATGTTGCCAGATGACGATAATAAATTAACACAAAATGCACATGTGAGTGTTAAAATAATACCTTCAACCTGGAGTCAAGAAAAAACACCTGAAGGATTTGTTTTGGGTAAGTATTAAAAAATTCGTGCGATGAATTACATAATTAATATACATGCTAATTGCTTATATTGTGATAATTTTGCTTGTCATATATATATATATTTGGAATAGGTTTACATTATGTAAATAACAAGAAGTATCTACATTCTTAACATTATAATTTATAATAATTGTAATTCTTTTAAATTTAAGCAACAACTATTTATGAATAATTATTCTATTATTAGAACCTTTGTTACAGTTGAATATAAGGGAAGCAACTTAATACTTATCTCCAATGTTTGCATTATTATTAATTTGTTTGCAATATCCTTCATTGATATTTTCTTTTATTCTGTTGCTTATCTTATTCAAGATAAACTTTTAAATCATTTCAATAATAGTTCACCTTTTATCATGTTTTATATTATACAATGAAGATGTCACTGGCGTTTGATATTCACAAAAAAAATGCGTAAATTATAATGCGATTTTTTAAAAGGAAAAGTTTCAATTAAAATGAAAAACAGAATTCATATTTCTCTTTTAATAATTTTCGCTTAGAAATTTGAATATTCTTATATCACAACCAACAGTATCAATAATCAATACAGGTTACATTTTATTTACGTTTTGCTACTAAGTTAGTTAAACAGGCGATAGATGGCACTTCTGTACAATAGTTTTGGAAATTAAAACAACGAACGAATACGAGAGGTGTTCAAATTTAACAAGAATTTTTATAATTAAATCTTCATTTGGAAACGATTTCAAAAATTCTAGTACCATTATTTTGACGATTGTATTCGCAATGTCGGAAAGTTATGTATTCTAGTATCGAACAGCACGCAATAATCGATTTTTTTCCGAATGAAAGCGTCGCTTCAATTGAAGATTTTACAAGACTTAAAACACAACATAGCCTTCTAATAGTCAGATATTTCAAAGATAGTATGTACAGAAAATGTATCCCGTGCACGCCTTATCTTCGAAACTAATTGTTATCAGCTTATGACTGTTTTCTTCTGGAATTCTCATAAAATTCCTCCAGTTGACATTATGGAAAGGCCAATAGTTATAGCTGAATGTTATTTAACGCTTTCGTTGGAGGCGATCCAGCGAAGGCAGAAGAGGAAATAAATAAAGTTTCTGTTTGTAGCTTCTAAAAGAATCCTCGTTGTCATAGCTCCCCAAAAACTTTTGAAATCCCCTAAACAAATTTCGGCGCAAACTTATTCTGCATCCAGAATCAATCTTGCTGCCTCTGATTTTTATTTGAAGGAAGAATATGAAACATTTATGAAAAATTTCGTTCAAAATTTGTTGTAAGGCTGACCCTAATCTAAAATTGTTTGTCGTGACGTTTACATTAATCAATTAAGGTTAACAACTCTTAACTAACCTCTTTCCACAATAATTTTTCACACACCAAGGTGTCTTTGGCATCGACGGTGTAAGTCTAGTAAAGACTTAAAATTTATCATGACGTTTGCAACTCGATAAACCCGCTTTTGTCGCCCGATCATGTCCAAATTTTCAGATTTCAAACTTTAATTGAAATAAAATAAAAGATATTTGGCATCGGTATATTACTGTGACGTACAAGAATATATGTATAAAAACAAATAAAGTTGAAGCATAGTATAGTACGAAGTTTTTGAGATTTATGGTTTCAAAGCACCGTTTCGAAGATTGTTTTGACAAAAACATAGAGCCTGTTTGTTAAACTAAGTTCGCCTACAATGATGTCTAATCTATAAAGATTTTCAAAGTTTTCTTTGTCATGTCTTTCTTCTAGATGGTCTTTCTTTTCTCCTTCCCAAACATGACCCACTACCCATATATAAACCCGCCCACCATCGACTTACGCCAGTTTCAGTGCGACAGACAGTAGCAGCAGAGAACTTAACATCTTGACATAATAAATTATTATCGTTAATATACCCGAAAATTCGTTAATTAGATTAAAAGACTCAAAACTGTATCCCCTGGTGGCCTAATTGGTAAGGCAATCGTCTAGCAAACAGCAGATATACACTACCGGTCATATTTATTTGCCCACCCTTAGTTTTAGCCAAACTTATTAAACTATCAAATGTGTACTGAAAATTTATTTCTTGTACCAATACAATAGTGTAAAATAAACATAAAATAGTTACATTTTTCTTATATAAAAACTTTATCATTAATTATTATTAAATTTTGTTCTCATCAATGTGCCCACCTTTATTTTTGATAATTGCGGCACATAACTGCGGCATCCTTTCAATTAATTTTTGCAGTGTATCTTCTGTAATTTGTGCCCAGGCTTCTTGAAGTTGTTCCCACAGTACAGTGGTGGATGATAGAGCACGTTCTCGAACCTTCCGGTCCAATTCTTCCCAAAGAAGCTCTATTGGGTTCAGATCAGGACTTTGAGCTGGTCATACCATTATAGAGATTTGCCCTTGCTCTTCTAGTTGATGCAAGAAATCGCCACACAATCTAGAAGTGTGTTTCGGATCGTTATCCTGTTGAAATACAAAGTTTTCGCCAAGAATCCTTAGTCCTGAAGGAACAGGTTTATTTTCTAAAATTTCCTTGTAGCCTTCTTTTCTTAGAATTCACTCAATGTTGACGAGATCGCCTACAGATCTTCCACCAAAACACACCCGCAAATCATTATTGAACCTCCTCCATGTTTTACGGTAGGCGCAATACATTCTGGCAGTACTCTTTCTCCTGCGGATCTTCTTACGAATATTCGCCTTTTACTACCGAAAAGTTCAAACTTCGATTCGTCTGTCCACAATACATTATTCCACTGATCAATCGTCCAATTCTTATGTTCTTTAGCCCAATTTAGTGGTTTTATCTTGTTTTGCTTTCGTAGTAGTGGTTTTCGCAGAGCAATTCTTCCGTATAAACCCGCTTGCCTTAACCTTCTCTGTACCATGGACACACTAATTGGTTTAGCACGCGCTCTATTCATTTCAACAGCAATTTCTGGTGCGTCTATCGCGTCTACTTATCCGTATTAGATGCCGGTCATCTGCAGATGTCGTCGCTTTGCGTCGTCCAGATCTTCTTTTGTTGGAAAATGTACCACTTTCTTCAAATTTTTTAACGTTGTAGTCAACGGTTCTGCGATTTAATCGTAATTCTTTTGCAATTTCGCGATTACTTTTACCCGTACGATGATAAGCAATTATCATAGCACGCACTTCAACAGATAATTCCTTCGTCTTCGGCATTGCATTAAAATATTCACAATAACTCTCTATTTCACTGATTTCGCAACAAAAGATGAACGATGACTGACATAAAATTTATTTTCCTTTTTGAATAACACATCCTAATATTGTAATGTTAGTACAATAACACAATATTGGTAATACCTTTCGGAAATGCAGGTAAAACTGTTAATACTGTAGGGATTAGCCTATATAATATTTATGGTATTTTTCCAATTTATGACACCTTCACGATATATCATAAACAATTTAAGATTTTCGTAGAAATTCATATGGGATTACTTCCACTAATAATATTGTTGAATAATTATAATACAGATTTTTCGAAAGATAATCCGTATTTCGGGAAACACATAAAATTGGGGTGGGCAAATAAATATGACCGGTAGTGTAGGTTCGCGTCCTTCTCCAGCGCGAAAATTTTTAATTTCCGTGTTTTTAATCAACGATGGCCTAACAGAAAATACGAATTTTCTTCAATTAGAGTTTATTTAAAATTTCGAAAGTTATTATTAATTTCTAAAGAACTTGCAAAAGAAATTGATAAGACATGCATATAAATGAGTAAGGTTTAATGAATGTCTGTGTGAAACTTGCATATATTACTAGTTATTACAAAATTATTTTTGAAACATCCAATCGTACGTGCTTATGTACTCATAGATAAGTACATATACAAAAGCAATGATAAACGTATTTCTATGTATACAGTGCTTGCCAAAAGTATAGTAAACATCTAAAAATGCAAAAATAATATTTTGAAAAAACGCAATACGTCAATTAAAATCTATCATTTCCTGTAATCCGGTTTAAAATTTTCGAAAATAGAAAGCTGTGTCTTTTAGTTATATGTTATTTTTTTGTTTCCGTTAGAATAATAATCTTTAATGCCCAATAGTTACACAGACCATTTACAGGACATAATGCACTTAAGAATAAAATTAATATTGAAACAAAAATAGGTGCATTTGGTACGTAGACTTCCGCGGTCGTGGTCCATGCTATCTGCTTCTGGGTTGCCGGGCTGGAACCGCGTCACTAGTATATCTGCCGGCGTTTCGTACCCATTTGTATGGGACATCTTCAGGGCTAAACTACTGCACTGAAACTGAGATGTCCCATACAAATGGATACGAAACGTCGGCAGATATACTAGTGACGCGATTCCAGCCCGGAAACTCAGAAGCAGATAAAAATAGGTGCAGTTAATGTAATACAAAGAAAAATAAGAATCCAATTAACAAAAAAAATATACACACTTATAATAATATAATCCAACTCATACAAAAAGAAAAACTGAACTAACAATAATAGATTCAAATTAACGAAAGAGATCCTCGTATAATACATTGGCATTTCTGGACATATGTACCAATGGAGCCTTGTAGAGAACACTGATTCCTGCCCTAGCTATTGAGAAGGTCGCTGAAGATCTAGTGTCAAAACTAGGCACGAGGAAATCAACCTGGGACAACAGCACAGAAGAATCAATAAAATTATTTATTAATTTATAAAGAAAACCGCCACTAGCTTTCTCCCTGTGTATACCAAGAGAATCAAAATTGTGCCTAGCAAGCAGACCCTCATACGTCAAACCAAAGGCAGGATAATGACCATGAATCCTGTAGGATAAATATTTGAGGAACCTCTTTTGAAGACGCTCCAGGAGTAACTATTGGTAATGGTAAAACGGGTACCACACAACTGAAGCATATTCCAATCTGGACCGGACAAGAGAACCATAAAGAACCTTCAAAGTGTGCAAACTACTAAAACCCCTGCAAGAACGAATAAGGAACCCAAGGCGATGAAGTTATACTACTTATATGCTTCGAAAAGCTAAGATGCGAGTCAAACAAGACTCCAAGATCCTTGAAGTTGTGTGCTCTAGGTATAATGGATTGCCGAACATTGTAGTTATAGTAAAGCGGAGTATCACTTCTACTAAAAGAGAGAACAGCACATTTGTCAAAGTCGAGCTTTATCTGATTGTGGGTACACCAATCGTCAATAATGCACAGATGTGATTGAAGATTAATACTGTCGTCAAGTGAATCAATACAGCTGAAGATCTTTGAAACTGGAATAAAACTGTAGAAAACTTTTAAAGACTTCATCGCGTTTTGAAGTATTCTCCACGAAGATTAATACACTTTTGCATGCGCTCGAACCAACTCTGGAAGCAGTTGTTACACTCATTTGTTGGTACAGTCAATATTGTGTTTTTTTGAAGGCATCGACTCGCTCGTTCTAACGACTGGAGTCTTTGATCACGCAGTCGGTTCTTGATTTTCGGAAAGGTAAAGAAATCGTTAGGACTTAGGTCCGGACTTGCATTGTCTTGGTGGAGGATGATTCGTCGTTTGAGGTTGGCTTTTCGAATTGCGGCAAACAAATGGTTGTATAACAGCTGGCGGTAACAGTTCTTTCATCTTGTAGAGGAACTGTTGCTACATGAGCTGCATTCGCTGAGCGATGACTTGCTACAAACATCTTTTTGGAGACACTTCGAGAATGTATGACTTTTGTCGGTTTTTCTTAAACTTGGAACACCCAAACAGAATGAGTAAATCTAATATTCATCACCACTGATAATGTTGTACACATACTTAGAGTTTCCGGCGTTGAAACGATCTAGAGTTTTTTGACACCAATTCACCCTAGCTGCTTTCTGTTCTCCGGTCAACAAATGCGGCATCCAACGGGCAACTTATTTATTACACAATTCTTTATGCAAAATTTTTTGAATTGAGATCTTCGAAATCTCCAGTAATTTTTCCATCTGGTGATATGCCACATGTCGATCTTCGTTGATGATCTTGCGCACAGCATCGATATTTTCCTGAGTGGCTGCCGTTCTTGGTGAACCTGTTCTTGATCGTCGCTAAGACTAATCCGTCTACGTTTGAATTCTCCATACCGACGAGATATTGCTGACTGATTTGGTGCGTCATTGCCGAAAACAGAAACTAACTCGGCGAGGCATTGTTGAGATAATTATTCCGCGAAAATATTTAACTTTGACGGTACGTTGTAGCTACAATACTACACGTATAGAACTGAAACTTTGGATTTAAGTTAACTAAAGATGGAGGTTAATTTCTAGTACTGACATATGATTAGTGGTGCCCTCTATGTTCCACTATACAAAACTTAAAAGATATCCCACGTACATTCAACAAGATTTCATTTGAGTTTGAAGTGGACAGCATTAGTTATTTAAGAATCATTTATTGTAAACTTTTGATAGCATGTACACTATAAATATATATAACATATAAAAGTAGTTTCTGATGAAAAAGAAAAACATTTTGACAAAAAAAAGAAATTTATTTTCTGTAAAATAATATTAAATAACTGTAAAGTTGTACTATAAACATGATAAAAACTATAACCAGTTTTCATAAATTGTTTTTAAATATCGTTTCCGTACATGCTTTTTTATTGTAATCCTGTTACAAAACAAATAGATTCATAAATCACGCATATAAGTACATACACTACCGTTCATAAGTATTTGGGCACCCATAAATTTAGAAGAAATGATTAAAAGCACTAGTGAAAAAATGAAAATATATTTATTACATGTACATACATAACTAATTACAGTATCTGGCAGTAGAATTACATATTATATTTAAATTTTCGATTCATCTATGTGACCTCCTTTGTTTTTTATAATGGCAGCACATAATCGCGGCATTCTTGCAATTAGTTTTGCTAATGTATCCGGTGTTATGCGGACCCAAGCTTCCTGCAGTTTCCTCCACAAATCAGCCTCCGATGTTGGTACTGCTTTCCGGACCTCCCGATCAAGTTCCTCCCACAATAACTCTATTGGATTTAGATCGGAGCTTTGGGGAGGCCATTTCATAACTTCGATGGATCCTTCCGCTTCCAAGAGTTGCAAATAGTCTTTGCATATTTTGGATGTGTGCTTTGGGTCATTATCCTGCTGGAATACAAAATTCCTACCCAAAAGTCTTAATCCTGAAGCAATAGCGTTGGTCTCCAAAATGTTTCGATACTGCTTTTTCCTTAGTATTCCCTCAATTTTCACAATATCACCCACGACCGTACCACCAAAACAACCCCAGATCATCACGGAACCACCGCCATGTTTAACCGTAGGCACAATACATTGCTCTGCCGCACGCTCACCTGTAGATCTCCGAACGAAAACAGGATCTTCTGGACCCGAAAATTTCGAACTTTGACTCATCGGTCCACAAGACTTTACTCCACTGTTCAACTGTCCAATGTTGGTGTTCACGAGCCCAGTTTAAGCGTTTCCGCTTATTCTGTTTGCGCAATAACGGTTTTTTCATTGCAATTCGTCCGTACAAACCTGCTTTGTACAAGCGACGTTTGACCGTTGTTAAGCTTATTGACTTTGGACGGTCTGCATTTTCCGTCGATTTCTTTTGCTTGTGATCACTATTGCACGATCCTCAGCAGAAGTTGTCGCTCTGGGTCTCCCATTCCGTGATTTATTGAGAACACTGCCACTTTCTCGGTATTTTTTGACGACATAGTCTACGGAAGTATTATTTAATTATAATTGTTTTGCAATTTGCCGGTTGCTTTTGCCATATTGATGGTGCGCAATTATAAGAGAACGCGTTTCAATGTCCATCTCTTTTCTTTTTGGCATATTTAACGATCTTAACAACACTACTAGCACAGGAATATCTCACAACGAATACAGAAACGTAACTGAGGGCAATTTCAAAAATATAACATGAAACTCGCCCGAGGTCATTAAAACATCATTACTAAACTTATCCTTCAGCATCCTTCACAGAAAGACAATTACAAGAACTTGGAGAAACTTTTATTGCGCTAATCCCCAGGTAGTCCCAATAACAAATTTTGGTTTATTGCAGGTAATAAAGTAATACATAATGTTACTTATGCAGCGTTTCTGTAGATTTAATACTTTCCTTATACCTATCCAATATTACAAGAATGAATTTCCTAGAAGCTATGCTCTACAAATAATTTTATAAAATATGGGTGCCCAAATATTTATGAACGGTAGTGTACATACATTATAACTCCAGTTATTGTACAGAATACTTTACATTAGTCATAAAACTGGTAGCACTGCTTACCTATAACCAGCTACTCTTATCGACCTGTATATGTTTTTTATTTACACCTTTTCGTTTTACTGTACTTATCTAACGCATTCTACCGGTTGATTTCTTTAAGGAATAAGTCGGATAATTACTATTTAAAAGTGGTACACATTTATGCGCACTTTCTAGACGGTTCATGCTCAACGTCTTATCAAATACCATTTGTGCGTTGTGTTATATACTCGTTTTGAATAGTTCATAATCATTCCTACTACATATATCATAGGTACGTAAAATTTACTGTGTTTTCTCCATTTTTTAACTGCACAAATTCTCTTCAATTTACCGGAAAAAAATATGCATATATATTTTGCATATCGTAAATAATATATAGATAAACTGTGGTTGTGCATAAGAAATTGTTTCATTTATAATTTTGCTTCGAGGAATACACTTTTTTAATTCTTATTTGCAATCATGGTTTGATATAAAGCTTATTTTACGATGGGGTATTTCAAAGATACTAGAATATTTAAAAAATCACAGCTATTTCCATATTTTTTCATTTCTAAGAAAACTGTCCTACAATTAACATGATAGCATGTTGAAATTTAAGTTTTACAATACATTACATCTTGTAAAAAGCCGATCATGTTATAAATAATATACACCATTCGAAATTTCTAGTTTTCAATTATAAATAGTAAAAATCATATACAGTAAAACCTGTCAATAACGGCCACCCAAAAAGCAAAATATATTGGCCGTTATATAAAGGTGTCCGTAATTGACAGGTTTTTCGTCTCACAAATAAAATACATAATTAATTTTAGGATTTGCTTTCTTTATTTTATTAATTAAAGTAAATAGTATATAAATACAAATATGTGTAAGAAAAACTAAAATTTTAATGTATTTACATATTATAGATAATATGACATCTAATAAATTATTTATATGTACATATTATTACAATATATTCATACGCAAAAACACAATTTATTAGGATTTTTTAAAGTATGTTTCAATATTTGTTTGCTTCACATTTTTTAGCTTCGATTTAAAAACTGCAGCTTCACATGTAAGTAAAATTTTAGAAACATCCATATAAATGTCACCATTGTTATTGCACAATAAATAATTTTGTATGTCTCTTAATTTTGCACACACTTCACTCATACTAGATAAACTAGATTTTGGAGTTTCACATTCGTCCAGGTCACTATTATCAGAGTTATGTTCTTCATCATTATTGCACAAGTCTTCAACAATTTCTGGAATACTGAAGTTAGGGCTCTCTGTAGGCACATGACGATCAATAGAAGCATATTCATCTAAATCCATCAAAAATTCGTTACGAACTGCAGGATATAGCTAGGCAAGGGGTATTTCGTCTTCTTCATCAAACATTGTGTCCTCCTGGATAACATCAGAGAATCCGGCCTTGGAAAAACATTTTTTAACTGTAGCAGGAGATACCTTTTTCCGAGCAGCTGTAATCCATACAAGTGCATTGGCTAAATTTATGTTTTTTCAAAAATTTCAAAATCACATTCATTGTCAATAAACGTTAGAAGCTTTTTAATCAAAAAATTTCGGTAAATCAATTTGAAATTCTGAATTATTCCTTGATCCAAGAGCTGACAATACGAAGTGGTGTTTGGCGGCAGGAAGACTAGTTTAACATTTTCTAATGAAACTTTAGAATGTGAAGTGGCATTATCCAACAAAAGAAGCACTTTTCTATTTTGTTTTTTCATTTTATTGTCAAATTTATGCAGCCATCTTGTCACAATTTCCGTTGTCATCCATGCCTTTTTGTTAGAAACCCATTCTAAGGGTAATTTGTCCACATGACTACCCTTAAAACAGCGAGGATTTTTACTTTTTCCAATTATTAATGGATCTTCCTTCTCACCTTCCATATTTGCACATAGTAAAACAGTCAAACGTTGTTTTGCTGCCTTCTTCCCTGCACAATTCTCACTTTTTAATGCAAATGTCTTATTTGGCATAGCCCGGTAATAAAGACCTGTTTCGTCGGCATTAAATACATCTCGAGGAGAATAATTTATTAACATCAACGGTAACTTGGTTTTCCAGTCTTTTATATCGTCCAAATTAACGTCACCACAAATTGATTTAAAAGTTATACTGTGTCGCCGACAGAAACTTTCCAACCATCCATTAGATGCTGCGAAATTTTCCATCTTTAAACTGCTTGCTGTCTCCAGTGCTTTTTGTTTAAGTAGCGGCCCCGATATTGGAATTGCTTTATTTCTGGCTTTGCAAAACAAATTGTAGACGACTTGATCCACTGCCAATCCTTCCGACTTCGGAAATTTTCGTTTTAGCTCCATGTTAACACCTTCCTCGACCATCTTTTTTAATTCACCTTTATTTTTCATAATATCGTTAATTTGTGTTTTTCCAACCACATATTTTTCGGCCAACTTTCGCGAACTTAACGCATACTTTTCACTTTCCGCTATTATATTTATTTTGTCTTTTAGCGACAAACGTTTTCTTTTTTGCGACATACTTAATTAAGAACCTTTCGAATACGGAGACAACTTTAAACTGAATTGTTTCCTTTAGAATAATAAAGTTTAAATCGAAAAGGGTGAATTACTACCAGGTAATAGGAAACCCCGGGAAACCCCGACAATTTGTATTAGGTATTTCCGTCAATAAAGATATACATGTCATAAATAGTCCGGCCGACATTGGCAGGTAAATTTCTATGAAAATAGGCCGTAAAAGTTTGGGTTATTTGGCCGCGGCCGTTTTACAAAGGTGGCCGTAATTAACGGGTATTTGTGTATGGGAATTTCCTTATAGTCGATTCGGGGAACTTTAGGTGGCCGCTTTAGTCAGGTGGCCGCTTTAGACAGGTGGCCGTTAACACAGGTTTTACTGTATATATATATATATATATATATATATATATATATATATATATATATATATATATATATATATATATATATATATATATATATATATATATATATATATATATATATATATATATATATATATATATATATATATATATATATATATATATATATATATATATATATATATATATATATATTATATATATATATATATATATATATATATATATATATATATATATATATATATATATATATATGTATATATGTATATATATGTTTATATATGTATGTATATCCACCCTTCATCTAAATTATGGCAACAATTCTTTACGACATACTTCAGATACATGATGCCGCCACTTTTGCAAGTCTGTATTATTTCTCCAGGTATTCTCCGCATTTTATCGTAGTATGTCTAATATTGGATTTCGAGACGAATAGACAATTCGTTTTAAGCTACTTCAGACGTTTTCAATTGGGAGGACTCCAGAACCTAAAGAATCAATATATGTAATCAAAGTATTTCTCATCACTTCTTTATATTGAACTTGGTTCGTCGTTCTTGTAACGCAATAAATGTATTTAAGCTCCTCTTCTGATATACAGAATCAAATCATTACGACTGGAGTTTTGACGACGACACTTTCATGGAAAAGTTCAGACACCCTCCTCCTAACGAAACGGGCCCATTCCTTTATCGCCTCTAACCGCGATTCATCACTAAACACGATCTTTAAAAAAGATATTTTCGGTTAAATTTCAAATTTACCTACAATATAATGATATGGCATTTTAAATAATAAGAATTTTATACCCGGTGCCGAAAATTATCATCAGCACAATAGAGAAGATATTAGAATAAGTAATTAACTATTTTCTTGATTTAATATACAATTCTTATTATATACATATATTTCTAACCACCGTACATATATATACGAGGATAGTTTGACAAGTAGTGAAAATGACACATAGGTGGCGCTCTAATTGGTAAAACAAATGCACTGTAATTTAAGTTGCCTATTTATATGTTTACATTCCGATATTTAGATAAATTGGTTGATTAGTTTAGTTTTGACAGCTGATTGAAAAAGAAACAACACGTTGTTTTGTTAAAATGGAAAAAGCAGAGTATCGTGCGGTGATTAAATACTTCGTAATTAAGGGCATGAAAGCTACCGAAATAAAAGATGAAGTTACGGGAAACATTAGGTGAATCTGCTCCATCATCCGCCACAATAAGTAGATGGGTAAATGAATTTAAACGTGGTAGAACAAGCTGTATTGATGAAGCGCGCTCTAGAGCACCCAAAATCGTGACTTCTAAGGAAATGATTATAAAAATCCATAATATTACTACGCAAGATCGACGACTCAACGTGAGAGAGATAGCAGACATGGTAAACATTTCAACAGAACGCGTACACCACATTTTAACGAAAGAATTGGGCCTTTCCAAGCTTTCGGCAAGATGGGTGCCGCGATTGCTTACGATTGATCAAAAGTTCATTCATAAGCGGAATCCGGTTGATTTTTGTAGGCGATTTGTTACTTGCGATGAAACTTGGATACACTACAGTACACCCGAAACTAAACAATAGTCGAAACAATGGTTAGAATGTGGTTCTGCACCTCCAAAGAAAGCGAAACACTTTATCGGCAAACAAACTGATGGTATCAATTTCTTGGGATTCAAAGGGCATTTTGCTCATTGATTACCTTCAGAAAGGTGCCACAATAAACGGACAATATTATGCAGAAATTCTACAAAAATTAAATGTTGAGATTCGTGCTAAAGGGCCAGGAATAGCAAAGAAAAAGATTCTGTTTCACCAAGACACCGCTCCCTCGCATACCAGCACAGTTGCGATGTCCAAAATCCACGAGTTGCATTTCCAATTAGTACCGCATGCGCCTTATTCGCCGGGTCTAGCCCCTTCCGACTTCCACCTTTTCCCAAAATTGAAAACGGCACTAGGTGGAAAGAAATTTTCGTCTAACGACGAGCTTATCATCTTTGTAAATGAGTATTTTGCAAGCCTTCCCGAATCGCATTTTAGAAATAGAATAAGGGCATTGAAGCAGCGTTGGAATAAATGTATTGTTCTTTTAGGAGAATATATTGAAAAATAAAAATTATTTTGTATTTAAAAAATTCGTTTTTTTTTCCATTCTCACTACTTGTCGAACTACCCTGGTATATATACATATATATTATACGGTGGTCAGAAATTCACGGATAATCGTCAGGTAGGACAGTTCTATGATTAATTCTAAGTCGACAATCCGCACAATAGACCATCAATGTTGAAAATGCTTGATAAAAAGTATTTCGAATTTTATGAACATTTCTGCCATGATTTTTACAGTCAAATGAAATTATGCAATTCTACGTTTGTGTAATTAATCGTTTTATGACACATTTTGCTTTATTAAATATTTCTTTAACTGCTTTTTACGTTAAAGTACATATGGGAACCTTGGCCCAAACAATGTCTGTAATTTAAGAATAATTATTTGTCAAATTTTGACGTTTGTCACTTTAACATTCATTACTTTCGCTTTCTTTACTTACCTAATTTTTGTAATAATCCAAGCAACTTGTAATGTGCACTTTCAACGAATATGTTGATATGTATATCGTATTTGGGCGTTGCAATGGAATTGCGCACTTGGCAAAAAACGAATATGCAATAAGGTATCCACACCGGCTGCACTCATCTACCAATACGTTTCGAAGATTGGATCGGAGACTTCGTGAAACAGCCACATTTGTTCCCAGCCAACGCGATGTTAGTAGGCCATGACATCATCATTCCATCTAAGTTGGAGAAGGTATTTTGGATAATGTTCATCAAAATCCTACTAGTAGCACAGACAAATAATCCAGACAATTAACATTTCAAATAAGTTCTTTTAGAGCTTACGTAAAGCCTTTAAAGACCGTTTCATGTTACAAAAGTACAACCATTATAAGAAAATGACAATTTGCAAGAAATTTTAAACAAAAAAAAACAGATCCAATCATTTTATCACTTATTTTATAAAGTGCCGAATGCATCTTCACAAGAAATAGTGTCTTCAATTTGAAGACCAGAATTTAGACACCAAAGAAAGTTCTGTGAATGTTTAACTAGGCATCTTAAACCTCCAAATTGTAGGACCAATATTTCTTCCAAATGAATACGTAAATATGTTGGAGGAGGTATGAGACAATGTTCCATTAAATGTCAAAGCCAAGTGTATTACATACACGATAGTGCACTAACTCATAATGCAAGAATTACAGGAGCATGGTTGAACAAATGTTTTCCAGGTGAGTGGATCGGGCGAACTGGACCAATATGATGGCCCGCAAGGTCACCAGATATTAATCCCTCGACTTCTTTGTGTGAGGTTTTTTGAAGGAAATATTATATGCGACGTCTCTATTCAATGAACAGGAAGTAATAAATAGAATTAACCCCACAATACAATTAATACCCCAGCTATGTTGCAACGTGTCCTAAATTCAATTCCTCAGAGGCTGCAGCTTTGTCTTGACACCAATGGCCACCAGTTTCTGCATTTACAATAATTATCATTATATTATTATTATTATTATCATTAGACTTAAATAAAACTAGTAATTTGTCATATCATTCTTACTGATTTATTAATGATTTTATACCATGTTGCCAAATCAACCCTTCTTTTAATCAATTCCTGTGGCTTAACTAATGACAATACAACATTTTGTGTATAAAGAATGTCGACTCAGAATTAATCATAGAACGCCCTATCTAGCGATTATCCGTCAGTATCTGACCACTCTGTATATAAACTAAATCGATTGTATGGTACTGTATTATTATTCAAGAAAAGAGAAAAAAAAGCTAGAAATAATAATATTTGTTAATTACTAAAACATTATAATATAGCTTAAATATCGACTGACTAAGAAACAATTGTTTTCAAAAAATTCGAGTAGTTGTAAATTGTGTGGTGTGCGTATATACATTTTATGTAAGGAACTAGTTTTATGTTTTATGTAAATGTCTAAAAGTGTTAAAAAGAAAAATATTATTAATTTCTTTGTGTAATAACGACATACGATACATAATAACATGTTAATACAGCCCCAAAGTTTTTTCTCTATTTACGTCTAAGAAAAACGTCAACATAAATTTGTTTCGGACATATGTTTTAAACAAAACGTAATATTTTTCGTCAGTAATATTCTTGTTGACGTAGGAAACTATGATATATGTGTGTACGATCGTAAGTACATGCCACAGTATATCTTACATTCAGTAAGAATCAACAATGGAGATCTGCTTGACAGTCATTGCTCTCTAAGCGGATGTTACGGCAAAAAGTGAATTTTCCCTTGACGTGTTATTAAGGTCAAATAACTTATTGTGCTACTGAAATGAAACTGTCTACTAACAGTCGGAACTTTAATATATAGTTTCTTACATTTTCAGAACCTACAAAAGTAAGGACACGTATACTAGATGTATGGAAAGTGTCTTAAATTACAGATAGAATGCTCATGATTGTTTTGATAGACGTAAAAATAAGATTTTTTGATATATGCAGATATTTTCTTTCTCCATATTAAAACAATAAAATTGTTTTCTTAGAAAAATGTTTGTATTTCGTAAATAACATTGCGTGTATAAATTCGTAGTGTTTTATTTCATTATTAACTCGCTGTGAATAAATATTCTAGATGATTATAATACAAGTTATGGAATGACACGTGAGCTGAGTTTATACAGTGTTACCTAAATTTATTCATTTTTATAAGGAATTGTAAGCAGGTGTAATTAATATTTTAATATGAGGGTGATTCACTGCACTTTATTTTTTCTGGTCGGTACAAACCACCCATGAATATTATATATACGTACATCATTTTTCTGACTAATAACCCCCCATTTAAAATACACTTGTTCGATCGCTCTGATAGCTTCTATATTGCTGTCGAAAAAAGTTCTTTTGTTTTCTTATTAGAGACAAATCGCTTGCATCCGAAGAAATATTTTGAGTGGTCCAAAGATGTTACTCGGGGCTAAGTACGAACTGTTGGGGGGAGACTTTAGCCAACGTATATTGGTCTTCAAATAGGTTCCATGTGAGTGAACGTTATTGTATAGGAGAATAACGCCCGGGGTTAGGAGACCGCGTCTTTTTGTCCAGCTTGAGCTTCGCAAGAAGCTCAATGTAATTTTTTTTGGATTTGAGAAAATCGATGTAAATTAGTCCAATAATGTCTCAGAATATAGTCGCCATTGCCTTGGGGTGGTTGGATTTGGTTAGGATTTTTTTGACGGGGGTGAGCATGAGCTCCATTCCATCCTAGCACTTTTGCTTTCTGGGATTTAATACACAGTTGTTATTATGCGTAATAAAACACCATCGTCTTGATACTCCTAGCGAAGCCGGAGTTCTCTGCAAACCTGAAGTCGGTTTTGCTGTTGTTCCGCGTAAAATTGTTTCATAACCCATTTGGCGCTAAGTTTATTAAATTTAAGCTCGTCGTGGACAATAGTGTGAACATTTCCAACACTAGTATTTACAATCCCTGCAGTTCCTTTCACAAATATTGCTTCGGTTCAGCTGGTAAACTTTTTGAATGTTTCCAAAATACACAGCATACGCTGGACGGATAGTACGCGTTCACGATCATCCTGAAAGGATTTACACCTCTCGGAGATTTTTCTAAGTGATAAATACTCCACTCTCCAAACTGTTTATGAAGTCTTTGATAAATATCAGTCCCTTTTATGCCTGTATTGAAAGGAAATTTAATAATTACACGTACAATAACATTTTGCACATTGCTGGGCGACATTGTAATACAACTGACAATGTTGACACAATCAAGTTGCAGTTGTTAATGGCGTTATATAACATGCCTACTTCTAGGGATATATAACCGTTTTGCAGTATCTCTTCAATTATATTCAGAAAAAAATAAAATCCAGGTCTAATTTGAATTGCTCTCTTATATCTGCGAATATCTACGAGTACTTCTGTCATAAAATGTTTCTACATCTAAGCATTGGTGATGGCAACAAGTGACAAGTTTCTTCTAAGTTTTCTCTTCTCTTCAACATTTTTGACTTCTGTTTTTCTTCCGACTATTGCATTATTAGTAATTCTAACTATGTATTCAAACCTGATTCCTCTCGATTTTTATGGTAATCGATTTGTAATATTTCATATTTTCTCATTTCTTACTGTTCCATTTAGTTTTCCCCGTTATCCTTCTTGTAAACTTAATTTATACAGCGATAATTTTTTCTTCGTGCTTTCTTTCCGGAATTTGCTGGCGTGCCTATATAGTAGTAATAAGGCAAATTATCTTATAAACTATTATCCCAAGCATTGTTTTGCTTAAGGCATAATAAACATTGTTAGCTGTTCTTTCGTGATTTGTTAGGTGAAGTTCTATTCTTATAATACTTCTTGGATATCTCCAATCTTTTAAAAAATTCTGTAAAAGTCATCAAATTCCCACTGCTCTTCTTGTTTCTTGAAAATAAAAAATGTACGTAATCTTGATAAGTGTCCTTTCAAACAGCACATCAATGAAATGTGACTAACTTAAACCTACATTATATACAAATGGAGAATGCTTATAAAATACATTCAAGCATATATTATTTACTCTTAGAAACTCATGTTTGCGAATTAGTCATTTCTATACTAATGCGTATTTTTGCGTACTTACAAATTTTTAGAATATTTCTTTTTACGATGTCTACCATTAACTTCGATATAATAACTGTTAAAGAAATTGTGAATACTTTGATATGTTCTAGAAATCGCTCGAATAGAAACCCACGAACATGGAAACTCAATTAGAATAATATTTCAAAATTCTGGAGATTACCAATCAAGACCTCGTTTAATCCATTTTTCTAAAATGTTCGGTTCAAATATTAGCAAAACTTAAATGTAGATAGGCATCCACTATATTGTAACATTTTATAATCAAAAATATATTTCTAACAATTCTAGTCAAATATTTTGCAGAATCATACATATAAGGACTGTTCTTTTTCTGTTGACCCTAGTAAAATATACGATTTTTGGCACAACGCATTCATTTATAATTCTTCAAAGTATCCCTCTTTAGAGTCTTCATTTTTTCACATTCAAAATATTTTCTAAGTCAGCTGCTTCTTCGAACGATGTAAAACTTAAACTCTGTAACGTATCCTTTACACGTGGAATTAAAAAGAAATTATTAGGTGCCAGATCTGGATTATATGGCGAATAATATTTTGGATAACCAAATACTCAACCGTTCGAGCAGCAGTGCTAGCGCGGACGTTATCATTATGCAAGACGATGAGATTGAATAATTTTCCAACACACTTTGTGTTACTGGAAGAAAATAAATTCAAGTCTACCGTTTTACATTAACAGTACAATGCCTTCCAGCACTACCTCTAAAATAATTTGGTGGCCATCGATTTTATTTAGACTTTTTCTCGAACAGTTTTTATTTCAACCCACACATTTTTAAAGATTTAAACCGTGCTGCTATTCTTTGGGATTATAACAGTATATCAAAACTTCATCTATAATTCGCCACTAGATAGGACAGTCCATAAGCAAAACAATCTTCTTTTTGAATTAAACTCAAATTATCTGAAATCCAACGCGAACAAAACTTATATATCTTCAAATGTATAAGATGGCGTTAATTATCATACCTTCACATCAATATTGCTCGTTGTTCGAATACTTCTTGCAACAACGTGGCTGTGTTTTTCAATTACGTCCCGAACAAGACCAATATTCTTTCCACAAATAGTCATTTTTGGATTAGGAGCTTGAAATGTGTTATTTAAATAAAGTTGACAATTGTGAATTCATTGCGCCACTGCTTTACGGTGCCTAAGAAACATGTATTGTCATCACATATATGTTCAATTTTCTCAGAATATTCCTTGCGGCTTAAGCCAGGTTTTAATTTCTAAAAAATCACAGTTCGATAATATTCTTTGTTCAATGCCATTATTTCTTGTGCAAATTAAAAATATTCAAAAATATTCTTTAATTATTCTGTCACTCTCATTAAACTTGTAAATAACTACGTTTAGAAATTTTATTAAAAATCGTAGCTAAATGTCATGGCCTGCTGGAGAGCTATATGTACCAGTTATACAAAGATGGTGTATAATCAAATCTTCAATTTGGTTTTTGAATAAAGTGAAGTTAATTAAAACATCTTTGAAATTTTGTTGTGTTGCTTACTGGCAATAAAATTAAACAAATGACCACCTCTAGCATTAATATAATAGTCATCCTATTTTATTAGAGTGCTTTTCACAACTTTGTCATAAGTTTCAGGTAGTATGCTGACAATTCCTTTCTGAATGTTGGCTTTCAATGTGTCCAGAGTTTCAGACTTATTTAAAAAAAAACGCGATCTTTCAAGTAACTCCATAATAAGAAGTCTGGTACCGATAAATAAGGGAATTTTATTGCCGTTTTTGCAGATGATTCACACAGGAAACATATCAAAATGGCCATTGTCTCGCAGTCTGTACGTGCTCTAATACCACCCTGTTGATACCACAAGTGGTTCTTCTTTCATTGTCCTCAAAAAAGTAAGGTCCAATTATTCCTCTAGCACTAAAACCACACCATACAGTAACTTTCGGGTCACGGAGCGATATTTCGTGAATAAGCTATGGGTTCTCACTACCTCAGAAGTAGTGGTTTTGTTTATTAACAGCTCCATTTAGGCAGAAATAAGCTCTCATTATTTGTTTTTCCCAAAATTCTGCAGTTTCGTTTTCAAAATTCACAGTGGCACTGCCAGATTATAATTTCTTTTTCATAGTCTATTGGTAGTATTTTTTGAGCTACTTGTATCTTGTAAAGAAGTGGACGCAAGACCACCAATCTTTGTTAGAAGATACCTAACTGAATGGAGATCGCTTTCTTGTTCTTGGCTTTTAACATCTTCTCTGGCAATTAAAAAGCAAAATCATCATAGCGCTGCTCGATTTTTTTAAATATTTAAATTAAATAATGTTATAAACTATTATATTTTAACTAATAAATACCATTTCTCATTTGATAAGTTCATATATGAAATATAACAACAATATTCTAACAGATGTAATATTATACTAAAATATCAAATTTAATGGAATAAGCATGAACGGAATTTCTTCAAGCGACCTTGTTTTCTTTTCATTTAGAATTCTCATTTTCATTTTGTTCTACTCGCTTGAGAAGTAATGGTCGTTCTATAGGTAATTTCGTTCCTTTTTTTCACATTTATCGCAGAAACTCGTGTCGTTTCTCAAATAAATTTACCCGCTTGTGTACTTTTATTCCATTTCCTTCATTTATTAAACTATCACGCACAGCTAAAACACTCTTCGGTGATTTGTAACTGACACTGCTAAGTTTTGCCATTTATAAAGAACAAATTCTTCATGCTCGAAATATCAAGTCCAGAATGATATACGAGGAGCGTTCAAATTTAAATTATATCGCAATAATTATCCATTTACAAACGAATTCAAAAATGGCACGACATTCTTTTTCAATAGTCTTCTTCCTTTTTAATACATAATAACATCGTTCATAGAGCCACCGTATACATCGAGAACAAAAATCTGCTAGCTGCAGATTCACTTATTCTCGAACAGTTCCTATCACGTCTTTTGTATAGTGAAGCTTTCCCTGCTAAACTTTCGTTTAAAGGTCCGAACCTGTGGAAATCTAAACGGAACAAGGCTTGAACAATAGAACGAATAAAAAATAACCCATTTCAATTTTTTAATTTTAGTCACCGTTCGAGTAGTACCATAAGAATGATCGTTAACTACAGACAGTCAAATATCATTTTGAAATATCCTTATAAATTATTACCGTAGCCTTTCTTAAAAGTCAAAAATACCTTTCTTCTCATTTTTTTCGACCCGAAGGTAATAGACAAATATTATAGTAGGCGCTAGGCAACAGTTGGCTATGCAATCAAAGGTTAGAGCTCTTATTAAAGATCTATGTTAATGATCTTCAGCTTACAAATCTTAAAATCTACAGCTAATTTTTAAGAGGTACCAACGTTTTAGTCAACGCGTCTTTCAGCTGTTATCCAAGAGGCTGACAATAAAGGAATTTAGATGCAATGTTTGATTTATCTCAAACCATGGTGATGATACTTTGTTTTAAACTATAATCGTTGACCAATTTCTATTGCATACACTCACGGTACCTTATAATTGTATACCATAACTCCACATTGGTCTGAGAATGACAGCTAGCAACAATTTCGATTTTCTATCAGTCATCTAGTTGAGTTTGAGGAGTTTCAAACCAAAGTGCTTTCTCTTCACAAAAATGTGAAATTATATCATTCCTAGAACCTCATAACCGTACGATGTTCCGATATATTATAAATATAATTAATTGATATATATATATATACACTACCGTTCATAAGTATTTGGGCACCCATAAATTTAGAACAAATGATTAAAAGCACTAGTGAAAAAATGAAAATATATTTATTACATGTACATACATAACTAATTACAGTATCTGGCAGTAGAATTACATATTATATTTAAATTTTCGATTCATCATTACCTTTTGTTTTTTATAATGGCAGCACATAATCGCGGCATTCTTGCAATTAGTTTTGCTAATGTATCCGGTGTTATGCGGACCCAAGCTTCCTGCAGTTTCCTCCACAAATCAGCCTCCAATGTTGGTACTGCTTTCCGGACCTCCCGATCAAGTTCCTCCCATAACTCTATTGGATTTAGATCGGGGCTTTGGGGAGGCCATTTTAACTTAGAAGGTTTCCGCTTCCAAGAGTTGCAAATAGTCTTTGCATATTTTGGATGTGTGCTTTGGGTCATTATCCTGCTGGAATACAAAATTCCTACCCAAAAGTCTTAATCCTGAAGCAATAGCGTTGGTCTCCAAAATGTTTCGATACTGCTCTTTCCTTATGTGTATCATCACGGAACCACCGCCATGTTTAACCGTAGGCACAATACATTGCTCTGCCGCACGCTCACCTGTAGATCTCCGAACGAAAACACGTCTTCTGGACCCGAAAATTTCGAACTTTGACTCATCGGTCCACAAGACTTTACTCCACTGTTCAACTGTCCAATGTTGGTGTTCACGAGCCCAGTTTAAGCGTTTCCGCTTATTCTGTTTGCGCAATAACGGTTTTTTCATTGCAATTCGTCCGTACAAACCTGCTTTGTACAAGCGACGTTTGACCGTTGTTACGCTTATTGACTTTGGACGGTCTGCATTGATTTCTGCGGCGATTTCTGGGGCTGTTTTCCGTCGATTTCTTTTGCTTGTGATCACTATTGCACGATCCTCAGCAGAAGTTGTCGCTCTGGGTCTCCCACTCCGTGATTTATTGAGAACACTGCCACTTTCTCGGTATTTTTTGAAAATACAAGTATTATTTAATTTTAATCGTTTCGCAATTTGCCGGTTGCTTTTGCCATCTTGATGGTGCGCAATTATAAGAGAACGCGTTTCAATGTCCATCTCTTTTCTTTTTGGCATATTTAACGATCTTAACAACACTACTAGCACAGGAATATCTCACAACGAATACAGAAACGTAACTGAGGGCAATTTCAAAAATCTAACATGAAACTCGCCCGAGGTCATTAAAACATCATTACTAAACTTATCCTTCAGTATCCTTCACAGAAAGACAATTACAAGAACTTGGAGAAACTTTTATTGCGCTAATCCCCAGGTAGTCCCAATAACAAATTTTGGTTTATTGCAGGTAATAAAGTAATACATAATGTTACTTATGCAGCGTTTCTGTATTTAATACTTTCCTTATACCTATCCAATATTACAAGAATGAATTTCCTAGAAGCTATGCTGTTCAAATAATTTTATAAAATATGGGTGCCCAAATACTTATGAACGGTAGTGTATATGTATATCCAATAAAATAGGACTATCTTTCATTATTCTAAGTAATATACAGAAACTCTTTTAAAAATACACTATTTTAACGCTCTTGTTACTGTAGAAGGTTTTTTCAAAAATACTCTGTTTCTTTAACGTTTATTTTTATTATGTGTATTTAAGTGTTATTTTTTCCATGCGCTAACTGTTACAAATAGTTAAAAGTTGCCTTCTGAATTGATCTCATGAGAAATGCTTCAACATGGCCGCTATTTAAAAATACATACACTATTTGGTCGCAAATATGTCGCTCTGAAAGATTTTTGGAAAAATAGAGGTTTGAAACTTTTCCATCGAATAGTACCTCTCTTATTCAATCAGATGGGGTATTTTTGCAATTCTTTTGTCGATTTTCGAAGTCATTTCGACGATATTTTGAACACTTATCCTTTTTATGTTTAAATAAATGGTACCTGATGATTCTAATGATAAAATTTTTTTATTAAGTATTACACAAGTATACAAGTACATATACTCTCTGATACGGTGCGATGTAATGATTAATTTAAATAAAAACACATACATAACAATATTTCCCTAATAACCTGATGCTAAGTAAAAGAACAGAGTTTGACATTAAGGATTGTCGGTCAAGATACAATGTACATATTTTGAACAGTGGTGGTGTTGAGGTTTGTCAAATGTTACAGCTCGTACATAGTTCCTCTCCTAAAGTAAATATGACGCTCTGATATTTTGTTTCTTTGACATTTAGGCGCCGGTTTTTAGCATCTCCTGCATGGTCCATAGCTTCTTGAAGTTTGTCAGATACACATCTTGGCTCGTACTGGTTGGCATAACCATGGTGTCATCTCCGGAACTGACAATGAAAGCACGATGCCTACTTTGTGGCAATCACTATATAATGACTTATACGTTTACAAAAAATGCCTGTTATTGCAGTGACCTAATCAAATTATTAAAAAGTACTGCTGCTTCCGTTATCAAAGACTAAAAACAATATTTTTTATCTAAAAATAACAATACTAATTTCGTAATAACACACACATGTATGAATAGCTGCTGATTACCAGCCACACCTTATATTTTTTCGGTAAAAGTAACCAACTTAATTAGATTTTAACGTACATGAATCTTCGTAATAAATTAATTGATATTTATTTTTGCAATCTCTAGGTACAAAAGTATTGATTCATAAAGTTTCAATGTAGAAAAATATAAAATTTTTATTATAAAATCGCAACCATATCTGTTAAACTATACGAGTTGAAAGGAGAGTAAAAATTGCAAGTACTGAAATTCACCTTGCGTTGTTACCGAAAGTTGAAAATTCGTATCGTAATGTAATTTGGTATAATGGCTAAACCAGTTCCACAAGTTTTATTTTGAGACGCACGTTGGGTGACTGATCCATTAAATCATTTCCATATCTGTTTTTTTTTAAATTAAACAAACCTCTCCTTTTATGCAGTTCATTTACGTTGAGTTCATAAAATTTAATACATTGAAAGTATTGCGTGTTTGATTTACATAGTATTTTAGTATAAAAATGCAACAGTAAATATTTTAAGTATTACATATATCATAAACATTTTTGCTTATAATAATAATAATAATAATAATAAGAAAACTTTATTGTCCAACAGTGAAACACCATTAACAGGGCAAAATATAAACAACCATAGAAAATAAATAAATGCAGATTGCCATACCCTAAGTAAACACAATAAATAATTCATACAAAATAAAGAGTTAAAAAAAAAAAGAACATATATATATAAACATGTAAATATAAAAAAGTGAACTAAACAAAAATGGTATACCAGACATAAGAAACTCAGAATAGAATATACACACCGATTCTTATTATAATATAAAATTCTATTCATTTATTTTGTGCATACAAAATATATATATATATATATATATATATATATACATACATGTATATTAGGTCTACCGGAAAGTTCTATGCGTTTTTAGAATAAAGCAAAATAATAAATTTGTCATACCTTGAATAAACTTCATTGAATATAATGGGTGGGCAAATTTGAGGTTAGGAAGTAAATTGGCTGTCAAATGATGAAATGTCAAGAATTGAACTGTCATCCTTTGACATTTATTTAGTAAAAAGTTGGAAAATTTTAACCATGGAACGTTACACTTTTGAACAAAAAATTTTAATTGCGAAAATTGACTATCAAAATGGTGAAAATTTTACTATATCACTTCGTAAAATTCGAGCAGGTTTTCCTCGTAATCAGGTTCCTTCTGAGAATTCAGCTGTGTCCGCTTTACGTAATTTAATCGCTAAATTCGAGGCTCACGGTACTGTTGCTGACAATAGACCAAAACAATACGCTCGTAGTGGCCGTAGTGATGCAAACATAGCCGCTGTACAGCAAAGTGTTGAGAATGCAACAATTGAGCATCACCAGAGGCACTTTGCGTAACATTTTGCATAGAGATCTTCATCTTCACGCTTATAAAGTTCAACTCGTTCAAAATTAAAGCCGGGCGACCATTATTTGCGTCGAACGTTTGTGAATTGGCTGTTCAAAAACAACGCGTTTTTCAACAAAATCGTCTTTAGTGTTGAGGCCCATTTTCAATTAGGCGGTTATATAAACAAACAAAATTGTCGCATATGGGGCTCACAAAATCCTCAAAGTCCTCGAAAAAACATTACATCCAAAGAAAGTGACCGTATGGTGCGGTTTGTGGTCAGACGGCATCATCGGATCATGTGATTAATAGACAAACCTTGTAGACTATATTTCTGTATTTCTTTATTTTATATTAGACAAACATTGAATTTACAAACTACCGTCATCGCCTTGTTTCTAGATTCATATCGCACTGGCGTTAATTTTAAATTTTAATTGTAATACTCCACATATGCAATATACAAAAAAAACGAATCGATTTTTTGTTTGCTTAGGAACGACCTTTTAGAATATCTTCGAAAAAATTAACTGTTCTCCATTAAGATGTACATACATATGTACATAAATTTTAGCAAAAGAAAATGCGGTTATAAAAATAAATTTAAAATGTACTTTTGTCAGCTTTAAAAATAATATTTAATAAAATATGAGTGTTTTAGTTCCTATTTCTTTTTAATTTGTACATAAATTAATGTCATTGCCATAGTATGTATAGTCAGTCACAAAAGCTTTTATACACCCCGAATATTGAATATCATCAAATGTGAACATCCGGCTATGATAAAGAAGTATTTACTGCCATTCAACAACATTAAAAAACTCTGAAAACATTTTATAACAATATCAAAATTTTTATTATTTACAACTACAAAAGATGTTAAATATTCTAACATAGAATGTTACAAAAGTTTTCGTACACTTCAATTTTACAAGATATTTTTCTATTCTAAAGCCATAAATTTAGAATAAATCCGGTAAATCCTCTTCATTGTAGCACGTTTTTGTAAAAAATAAACATTCGATGCTTTTACAAGCGAGTTGTAAAAGTAAACACATATTAACAACACCACACAAAGAAAAAGACTTCTTAGGCCAAATAGCCAAATTGATCAAGAAAGTGTTCTGCAGATTGAAAAAGAACATCTAAAATATTCTGATGTTATTGTAAATAGTGACCCTTTTTTGTTTTCGATATCAAATTCCATTCGTAAGGCTATCATCTTTAGTACACTTATCCATGAATTTTAATTCATTCAATGTTAAAATATTTAGCAAATTCTTTTGTAGTTATAAATAATAACTTCATATTATTAGAGGTTGTTAGAGTAGTTAATGTTATTAAATGAAAGTCAATATCTTAGCCGGATGTTCACATTTGATGATATTCACAGGATGTACACTTTTGTGAATGACTGTATATATTATTGAAGACACAGGATTGATATCAGTATAGCTTGGCAGAAATTCGAGGAGTACTTGATGGCATTTCCAAATTTATTTGTTGTCAACTTTTTGAGATATTTGAAGAGAAATTGTAACCACAGAAGACAGAACAAAACTAAAAATAATGTATGATAAATATTTTTACGTAAAATGTAATAATACCAATTGAAAATTTGTAGCACATTTGGTTTTCAAAATATACCAAAAACTTTTTGTTTTTTAAGTAGCAATCATGATTAAAATGCTTATTTTTTTCCGATTTCAGATAAATGGTTTGCTACGGTTGTATGTTTTTTTAGATTTTTTTTTATTATAGGAGAAGTAGTTCAATTACTTTTATTAATTGAGACAAAACTATTTTAGTGCTAAAAATAAAAAAGAGAAAGAAATTCAAATGATAATAAAACTAAACGACATATTTATTAAGAATAATAAAGATAAATTATTACAAACAGTGATGATGCTATAAAATTTAAAAAAATATGTTTTGTAAAAGAAATAAACAATTGAATGCGAATACTTCAAGTTATTTCAGCAAATTCTCTGAATTATTCATATATCTTCTTACTACTATTATTCTGTTGTAACATTTAACATTTTCTCCATTTCGAAATGAATATTTCACATTATCTGCTTCTTTCTTGTTTTTGGGCATAAAATGTGTTGCTAGCGCTGTTTTTAATTGGACTGTATTTATTTTGTTTTAAAAATAAATGAGCATTTTCTACGGAAACAGCACATTCGCTCGCAATTTCACCAGTAGATGTCGTGGGTTTATAATTTATATTAATTTAAACCCTTTCATCTTCCGGTTTGAATTTCCTTTTCAATTGATGTGGTATGACCTATACTTTTGAAATTATTCTCTAAGATTTATAGTACGTTTTGCTATTGTCAATAGTATTTATTGCTAACGTAATAATAAAAAGCATACCATTTTTTTCAACGTTTGTGTACATTTTTGTCACGAATATTTTACGAGAGCAAAACACTTAATTCTAGTTCAGTAAACTATATCTGATTGGAATTCAATTTATTTGACAACTGTAGTTATTTAATTGCAGAGTTCACTAATGAATGCCTATTTGCGCATTATTTCCTCAATTAATAATAGTGATAATTATATCTTGAAAATGAAGTATATTATGCATTTTTAATTGAGATTATTAAATTCTTCGTAAATATATTTGCCAAATGCCATTTTTAGTTTTGTTATACGTTCAATGATTAAGAAGATATATGAATAATTAACACCTCAAAAAATCGAAAAGTGATAAATCTGAAAACGCTATCAAGTACTCGAACTTACGAGCAACTTTGTTACTTTAAGCGATTTTCGATCAATACTAAGAAAGTTACCCATATATGGAGATAGAAAATTTACACTTGGTGTCTCTATGTAGAAGTAATTATCTTCTTTAGGATTTCTAACAACGTAGGAAAAGAAGTTGTGTTGATTTTTTTTATTTCGAAGTTATAATCAGTATTTCTGGGTGTAGGTTTCCCGCGGTCGTCTTTTTTATCAACTAACATTCATGTTTCTACTACCAGCTTGTCTAAAAGCTGACATGATCAACAAAATGATGAGAAATATGCTTCAGATAGATCACATAGATCTAGGAGTAAGATTTCTGAATAGTCAGAATTCTATGTTTTTTATGAAAATGACAAAATGAAGAAATATTGGGTTGGCAACTAAGTACTTTCGGCTTTTACTGATAGAGAGAGTTGCTTTATTTTTTATATAACGTATGTTAGTACTGTACTTTACCGTTTGTCGCGTGATACTAGTCACATTGACGTAACTTTAGCGGCTCACAATAAGATATGTGAAGTTTATGGTGCTAATTGCTTAACAGAGCGCACGTGTCAGAATTGGTATAAAAAATTCCGTTCTGGAGATTTTTCCCTCAAAGATGAGCAACGTTCTGGTCGGCTTACTGAAGTTGATGATGACAAATCAAAGTCATAATTGAAAAGGACCGTCATATAACTGTTCGAGAGGTTGCGGAGAGGCTACATGTATCGCACACAACAATTGAAAAACATTTAAAATGTCTTGGGCTAGTTAAGAAGCTTGATATTTGGGTACCTCACGAATTGAAAGAAATTCATTTAACACAAAGAATCAACTTTTGCGATATGCACCTTAGACGAAATGAAACCGACCCTTTCTTAAAAAGAATCATCACTGGTGATGAAAAATGGGTCCTGTACAGTAACATAGTTCGAAAACGATCATGGAGCAAACATGCTGTCAATTTGGTGGGATTACAAAGGTGTTGTGTTTTTTGAGCTGCTTCCAAGGAACCGAACGATCAACTCTGATGTTTACTGTCAACAATTAATAAAACTGGATGAAGCAATCAAAGAAAAACGGCCAGAATTGTTAAATCGGAAAGGTGTAGTTTTCCACCAAGATAATGCAAAGCCTCACACATCTTTGGCAACTCGTGGGAAACTATTGGAGCTTGGCTGGGAAGTGATGCCACATCCCCCATATAGCCCTGGTCTAGCACCATCTGATTACCATTTATTTCGAAGTTTACAGAATTTTTTGAATGGTAAAACTTTCACAAATGACGATGGCCTTCACTCGCACCTGGTTCAGTTTTTTGCTGATAAGGACCAGAAATTTTATGAACGCGGAATCATGCAGCTGAAAGAAAGATGGCAAAAGGTCATTGAGCAAAATGAAAAATATATAATTGATTAAAAACTATTCTTTGTTTAAAAAAAAGTGTTTTATTTTATACTACAAAACCGAAAGTACTTAGTTGCCAACCCAATAGTAAAAAAAATCATTTTTATTTTCAGACGTTAAACGTATTCAAATCCTTCAAATTTTAAAGTTCATTAATATAAGATATTGCTGGGAAAAAGTTCGCGATTTCCGATGAAAGTGATACCACCGAAATGACCTTCCGAACGTTAGTTTGAGCGTAAAACTGTAAAATTTACTTGAAAATGGAGAAGAATAATGAGTTATATAAAGAAATTAAAAATTTGTGCTTTATCTGATTTTCGCGGAAATGGTTCGCTCGCTTTCTTTCTGGAAATTTCAATGTGAAAGATGAGTCACGCTCCGGTCGTCCAATCACTGAAAAATCTGATGAAATTCTAAAAAGTCCAACAAGATAAGCATTCAGCAGTGTCGATATTGGCAGTGAATAATTTTTGAACCACTTACACAAAGCTGGTTACAAAAAAAGCTTGACGTATGGGTTCCTCATGAGTTGAGCGTGAAAAACATGATTGACCGAATTAACATCTGCGATGCGCTACTGAAACGGAATGAAATCGAGCCGTTTCTGAAACGTTTAATAACCGGAGATGAAAAATGGATTACGTACGATAATCTGAAGCGTAAAAGATCTTGGATAAAGGATGGTGAGTATATACTTGCCGTCACAAGCGTTCGCTAAGCCAACATTGACGCCAAAAAAAGTGATGCTGTGTGTATGGTGGGACTGGAGGGGAATCGTCCACTACGAGCTACTTCCAACTGGTCAGACGATTGATTCTATATACAAAGAGAGATTACGCCAGGCGATTGATTTGATTAATAGGAAAGGTGTTGTCTTCCATCATGACAACGCCCGACCACACACTTCTTTGATGACCCGTCAAAAATTGAGAGAGTTTGGTTGGGAAGTTTTGATGCACCCACCTTACAGTGGATATAGCACCCTCTGACTATCATCTGTTTCGACACAATGGAATTAAGTTGGTTTCAAAAGAAGCCTGTGAAAACTACTTGATTCAGTTTTTCGAAGAAACCACAGAAGTTTTTCACCGATGGGATCTATCTACCAAAAAAATGGCGATTGTCGATAATAATGGAGCATATTCGGTTTAAATATTCCCACGCGCCATGCGGGGACCAGTGATTTTACTGAAAAAACGCCACGAACTTTTTCCCAGAAATATAAAGAAATAAAACTATATATATATATATATATATATATATAGAATAAAAATGAATGTAGTACAAACATATACGTAAATTATTCACATTATAAATTTTAGATTGTATACTTGGTTATACTCGTAAAACGTAATGGATGATTTGATTTCATCGCTTCATCCATAGTTCTATATAAAACTATTAAAGTTTATAATACTTTGCAAGTGTATGTTAGCAACACAAGTGCAAGGAAGCAGAAATACTTCATGACTATTAAATCATATTTGATACGTAACTATTCCTACTGATTAAATGAATATATATATATATATATATATATGAAGTTGAGCTTGTTTGACTATATACACATTTACTCCGTGTTTTATCGTATATTTTACAGTAAAACTTAAATGCAAGCACACTTAATTTTATTTTATATATATATATATATATATATATATATATATATATATATATATATATATATATTTGGTCTTCAACCACAAATAAATATAAATGAGACATTGGCACTGCTTCACAATTTCGTAGAATTTGCAGACTAATAAAATGATTAAGAATGTGTTGTGATTACGAACCAAAGAATAGCAGCAGCAAACAAACGGTTTGAAAACCAATTATAGTTAGGTTATAAAGTAAATTTTATATATATATATATATATATATACAGTAGCGAGCATAAAAATGCAACGCTTATTAACATAGTGTGAAGGTGTGATTCTTTAAAAACATTATTAATCAATTTATATTTTATGATTTTTAGTTTGCTACAGTTGTGATAGACTAGGTGGAGTTGCTATGTCGTCATAAGTTTAATTAATACTTTTTTTTTTAATTTAATGGGAAAGTTACGTATTCTTTACGAGCAAAAAAAAATGCAACTGTTTATAGCAACATATTTATTTAAATTCAAACATATTTTCTTGGTAAATTTAACTTAAATCGAATATTTAGTAGCGTAGCCATTATTTTTTATCACTGCCTTGAATCTGGAAGGCATAGAATCGACAAGTGCTATTATAGTATTTAAGGGCATTTTACCCAACTCTTCTTTTAAAATTGATTCCAATTCTTTTATATTAGATAGATTTTTCTTCTTTACTTCCCGATCTAGAAGCTCCCATAGATTTTCTATGGGGTTTAGATCGGGAGATTGTGATGGCCAGTCCAAAACTTGCACATCATTATCGCTTAAGAAGTTTCGAACTAAGCGACTTGAGTGCTTGAGATCGTTATCGTGCTGAAATATGCTGCCAGGCGCCATTTTTTTCACGAAGGTGGGGTACCATGTGCCATGCAAGTATATCACAGTATTTATTTGCGTTCATTGTCCCTTCAATTTTGATTAACGGACCGACTCCATTACAGGAGAGCGCACCTAGAAAGAGCTATCACATGTTCAGTGCTTTAATTTTAAATATCTTGCTTCTAACCCCACACCATTATTGATCCCCCACCATATTTGACTGTTGGTAGCTGAAATTTAGGACGATATCTTTGATTGGGTGGTCTACGAATGTAATTTATTCCATCCGAGCCGAATAAATTAAATTTACTTTCATCGCTCCACAAGATCTTAGACTACTGCTCACTTGACCAATGCTGATACCGTTTAGCAAAGTCAAGCCGTTTCTTTTTGTCGACTCTACTAATCATGGGCTTTTTTGCTGGTCGTCTAGCATGCAAATTGGCTTCGCAGAGCCTTCGACGTGCAGTGTGTACCCCAATAGAGACACCGATTTGCTCATTAGTGAAACTGGCAACATCTACTGCCGTCTTTTGTGGATCGTTTTTTACTAATTTTAACATTCGACGATCTTGGCGAGCTGTAGTTTTGCGAGAGCTACCACTGCTTGATTTCCTTTCAACACTTTTTTTCGCGCTAAAGCAAGAAGCTACACGACTTATTGTAGATTTGTTAACTCCAAAAAGAAGTCCAATTTCTCGCATGCTTTTCCCTTGGTCTAATAATTTAATAATGGTTTTTTTGCCATGTGTTGATAGCTGTTTTTATTGCAAAGTAAACATTGACAAAATAAATATAGCAATTTTTATTTAAAAAGCAAACTTAAATTACTTTAACGATTGCTTCTTTGCGTTGCATTTTTTTACTCGCTTAAATTATTTGCTTCTGAGCTTAAAGATGGAATTTAAAACTTTGTATATGAACAATTTAAACAGAATGTTTTAGAATTGCTTACTCACAAACAAAAGAATATACTACTCAAAACTCTGAGAAGAGATGTATTAGTTACCGTTATTTTAAAAGAGATTCGTTGTAAGGTTGTGTATTACAGTTCCATTTTTTATGGTACTGTATATATGGGTAATATTAGATTCTAGGGCTCTCTGCGATGTTGGACAAAAATTCTCAAAAGAATCGGCATCTCGACGTTCCGATGACATCTCAATCATCTTCTTCAGGAGTTGTTTCGTAGTGAAGCGTCAACCTGAAACTAGTTTCAGGTTGACGTTTGAATAGCCCGAGAATTTAATATTACCTATACAACTGCGAGAACCTTCGTTCGAACATATACATATGTATGTATATATATATATGCATATATAGTCATGTGTACGAAAATACCAGTGGTCTTAAATTTGCAGAAATATCAATTTATACGTTAAATAAAAGAAATTCAAGTTTATGGAACACTTTATTCCAACATGATACATAACTATAATAATAAATAAATAGGGTTCTTAATACCAAAGAGAAAATAAAAGTGTTTATATTCTAGGACAAACAAAATAATTGTGCATAAAATAGCAGTCAAGCCAATATATTAATCAAATGCAATTTTAACTTAGTTAATTGGATTGAAACACTACTTTCTTGCTTGACATTTACTGTTTATCGCCTCCTGACACCTCAGGGGCAACGAGTTCTCCAGTTGCCTACATGTTTCTGCTGAAATTGATTGTCATTCGGTTTGACATATTCTCCACAGGAAATCCTTACATATTACTGCTGAGTGATAGGGGTCCTTGTTCTGCATAAACACAGAATTTTCGCCGATTAAACGTAGCCCCGAAGGTATTGCATTTTCTTGCAATGCTTAAAAATAACCCTCCTTTCGCAAACTACCCTCAATTCGCTTCAAGTCCCCTGTACAGGCGTAGCAAAAAAAGATCCCTAAACAAGTACAGAACTTCTTTGTTTGACGGTTGGCACTATATGGCACGCTCTTCTTACAAAAACACGCCTTGATTGTCCAAATACTTCAAACATTGATTCATCAGTCCAAAAACCCTTTTCCAGTCATCCAGTGTCCAATCTCTGTGTGTTTCTGCCCATCGTTGTTGTTTTTGCCTGTTTCTCCGTCGAACTAAGGGTTTTCTTACAGCAACGCGGTCGTAAAGATTTGCAGCTTTTAATCTTATTCATAGTAACAGAAATTTTTCTCGCGCTGTCGCGATTCATTTCTGCGGCGATTTCGGATGCTGTCAGTCTCCTATTTCGTTTACTCAGTAATTTTATACGTTCATCGCTGGTGTGAGATGTTATTTGCTTACGACCTGAACGTGCCGGATCTCTTAAACTGCCCGTGCGTTGATGTCGCCGAATGATATCACAACAGTCGATTTATTAACATGTCTTTTCAGAAATTTGACACACTGAATAACCTTCTTGGTAAAAAGCAGTAATTACAGAACGTTTATCTAAACTTGTTGGTTTTCCTCACAGCATTTTAAAAGTTCACATAAAAAATAAGGTCTTATCAGTGATGCGCACGCTAGCAAGTTTATTTGAAAACTATTGCATATTTCCGTACAAAAGACTTTTTGGGGCGAGGGCAGGTAAGTTTCGTAGGTCTTTTGCTTGCAATATTATCTCAAAAATAATCGTATTTATGCCAGTACGGATTATTACCGCAGTGAGTCATAAAATATTGTATAATAGTTATTTGTACGTGCTCTAATAAATATATTTGCCTGCAATTGGTTATAAATCTCGTAAAGAACCTAATATAAGTATATTATTTATATTTAAACGCAATTACAGGTTGGTAGAAAAGTTTTGAAAGCGACACCTAATAAGCAGTAGAGGAATCAAAATTCATACGCCATTTTAATATTTCATGTGTCATATGAACACACTAAAAATTTTATCTCGATCTGTCAATTCATTCATTGTTAGCAATCCATTTGAATTAGACGTGTCGGTGTATTTTTTAGCAATGGAAAAAACTGAATATCGCGCTGTGACAAAATTCTTTGTTTTGGAAGGTTTATCAGCAACAGAGATTCATACAAAAATGGTGAACTTGTTAAAGGAATGTGCTCCTTCATTTCCAACAGTACATCGATGGGTTTTAGTGTTTAAACGTGGTCGTACAAGCGTTGAAGATGAACCACGTAGTGGACGACCAAAAACTGCAACAACAGCAGAAATCATTGAGCAAGTACATAATATGGTTAGTGAAGATCCGAATTTGACTAAGCGTGAAATTACTAATACCATAGGCATCTCAGACGAACGAGTACTCCATATTTTACATGAAGAATTACATATGAAAAATCTGTTTGGAAAATTGGTGCCGCATTCGTTAACAATTCAACAAAAACTGGATTGAAAACAAATTTTTCAGCGTAACTTGGTGCGCTTCAAGCGGAATAAAACCGATTTCTTGCGTCGTTTTTTAACAATGGATTAGACTTGGATCTACCACCATGATCCTAAATTGAAACAAGTGTTTTGACGATGGCTAAATTGAATGAATTAAAGTACGAATTGCTTGAACAACCACCGTATTCACCAGATTTAGCTCCGAATGATTACTACTTCTTCAGAAACTTGAAACAATTCGTTCGTGGAAAACTTTTTTCATCGAATGAAGAAGCTATTTCAGCCGTGGAACAGTATTTTGCAGAGCTTCCAGAAAATCATTACAGAGATGGTGTAAAATTATTAGAGGATCATTGGAATAAATGTATTGAAGTTGAGGGAGATTACATTGAATAAAAAAACTAATTTCATTTAAAAATTCACATCGTTTCACTTTTGCTTTTAAAACTTTTCTACCAACCTGTATATTATTTTTTATAGGAGTTTACTAAATTTCACTAGCTGTCCGAACTAATATGGACGGTAGTCTACATATCGAGTACTTTTTAGCATAATTACTAAGCACGTCTACGTCTCTGTCGTTTAGAAATATCGGTCTTGTAATGACTTCCTGAGAGTATTATATAACATTTAAAGAGAGTGTAAATGTACATAAATACGATTAAAATATCAAAGTGTCAGTCATTTTATATAAATACGTAATCAAAGAATGTACAAAGTTATACATAATTGTGGAAAATTGATTTTTAATGCTTTTTTTAATTGAATTAGTTTTTTCTTTTGTATTCTGACCAAATAAAGAAAGAAAAAGAAAATAATTAGTTATATAAATAAATGAAAGCCTCTAGTTTATTCAAAATTGATTTTATTTACTTAAAAATGACTATTCGGGAATAGAAGATAGATAATTTTTAGTTCAGTGTAAAATTATTGCTGAATTCAAATATCTTGCACGGAAGCGCTAGCATGAATGAATTCGTCGAATTCAATTTGGGTCGCCTATCACCTTCACTGTTGATCAGCAAGTTGTGCAATGTTGCTAGTTTCCTAGAGTAAAGTAACGATTTAACATAACCCCACAGAAAAAATCCTAAAGGAATTAAATCACATGAGCGTGGAATTTTCTCTTTCACTAACTTGGTTATTCGATTATGAGTGTGGTAAGTGACAACGTCTTGTTGAAAGGTTCAACCATGATATACACACTAGACAATCATTCCAATTAGATTTAATGCTCTTTCATACATTACTTTTGGGGTATTTTTCAGACCAAATACGGCAGTTTCGCTTATTCACAAAACTATTAAAACAGAAAGGAATTTTTAAGTTTACCTAAAGCCTCGCTTAGTTAATCTGCAATGTAACAAATGGTCGTTTGGTTTGAGTTCTCGAGTTAAAGCAATCTTGTAAGCACGTAGGCCAAAATGTTTTTGAAAAATTTGTGCAAAACTGGTATTGGAAATTCCAAGCGCCCGAGATCGACGAAGAATTGACGCATTTGGTCCTTTACGAACACTCTAACATTTAATAGCAATGTTTCTTAGTTCCTTTATCCCACTGGCACGGGAATGCTATGAACTAAATATATTGATTCAAATTTTTGCACAAAACCTTCAATTGCCCTTCGACATGAACAATCAGAGCAACCGAAAATTGGAGTTAATGCTCGTAAAGTAGCCGAGGCCGAATATGAATTTTGTTTAAAACATCTGATTGACTTGTAATCGTTGTTGAAGCGTATGTTATATCATTCCATAATAAAATGTTAGGTACGGAGAGCACAAATGTTAAACAAAACAAGCAGCATTACACCTCAAAAAAACTTCTATTTATAAATGCGTCGTCTCTAAAACTCGTTATATACACAGTCTGTCGCAGAGAAAACCGAACTTTTTTAAAATACTAATTCTTAGTGGCGCCATCTATTAAAAAAAATATGCGTTGATAAGGTAGCTCTTTCACGAATGTTATGTCAAAATATAATGACAATTGTATCATTAGAAGCAGTTAAGTTGCCCATAAAGTAACAGTGTATATTTGGCATTGGTCGAAAAATAAATTCCGAACAAAGAGCAAATATCAAATTATGTTTTAAACTCGATAAATCGTTTACTGAAACGTTTAATTTGATGAAACAAGTGTATGGTAATGCGTGTTTATCACGTACGAGTGTGTATGATGTATAATGTGTGTGTATAATGATTTAAAGACGGTCATACGGACATAAATGACGACGACCATCCTGGTGCAAAAAATCTGTAGTTACGGAAAGTGTAACATCGAACTTGTGCGTGGATTTGTCAGCAGTGGGCCGAAATCTTGGTTGCAATACGTGGAAATGGAATTACATATTAATTCATCGAATTTTGACACAGCATTTAGGACTGAGCAACGTTTGTGCAAGGTTTGTACCACACAAGTTAACTGAATTCAACATTGTACAGACTTGATTAAAGACTCAAAAAAGGATGAAAACTTCAGGTATTCTATTGTAACTAGCGATGAGACGTGGTATTTGCAATATGATCCAGAGGCCAGGCGTCAAAGCCCTCAATGGAAGCATCCAAGCGAAGCAAAGACCGAAAAAGAGCCGTTTGGAGAATTCAAAAGTGAAGACAATGTTTTGTTTGTTTTTATGATTCGAAAGACATAGTTTACAAAGAGTTTGTACCAACTAGTCAAACAGTGAATGCTGTATATTATCTTGATGTTATGAAGCGTCTTTTGGCGCGTATTCGTCGTGTGCGCCCTCAATATCGTGAAAATAATAGCTGACGTTTGTTACATGATAATGCACAAGCTCGCTCAACGCTTATCACTGATTTTCTAACTACAGATAGCAGTTTAACCAACAACCATTCACCGTATTGGCCCCCTGTAGTTTCTATCTATTCTCCAAACTACATTTGCCGACGAAAGGACAGCGTTATGTTGACGTTGAAGCCATTAAAAAAGGCGTCGACAGCGATCTTGAAGGACATCCCTAAAGATGAACTTAAAAATTCATTCGACATATTAATTAAAGCCGAAGGCGACACTTTGAATAACATAAATTAATTATACCAAAATAGTAAGCTTTCTTTTGTTTTTATTTTAAAAAAAAATTAGTTTTCTCTGCTGCAGACTGTATACATCAGGTGAAATTGATATGAAAAAATATTTTATTTTTATCCTCACTTAACTTACTAACTCTATACGCGAAAACTACTCTACTTCAATCTCCTTCACTTTACGCAGAACGAATTTCAAACATTCTGAATTCGAGCTTTTTTTTTACAAGTATTGTAACACATGGATCAATAAGTCCCGAGACTAACCCATAGATGGCGCTCGTAGTAAACCAGTAACCACGTCTTTCTAGAGTACTAACCTTTGCTTGAAACGTGTCAAAATTTTAAGTCGATCGGACCAGAAACAGCTGAGTTATCGAGGTTGGAGTAAAGTCGTTTTGTAGTTTGTTTAAACAATGGAAAAAACCGAGTTTCGTGTTCTGATAAAACATTGTTTTTTAATGGGTAAAAACACCACGCAAGCAAAACAATGGATTGAAAAATGTTACCCGGACTCTTGTCCATCAAAAGCAACGATTTGTCGGTGGTTTGCCGAGTTTAAACGTGGTCGTACCGACACAAATTACGCGGAACGCTCGGGTAGACCTGTGGAAGCCGTTACACCGGAAAATGTGAGTGAAGTGACAAAAATTATAATGAAAGATCGTAAAGTGAAGCTCCGTGAGATTGCTGAGATGACACAGATATCATATGGAAGTGTATTTACTATCCTTCATGAAAAATTGAGCATGAAAAAGGTTTTTTCCAAGTGGGTGCCGCGATTGCTCTCGATGGAACAAAAACAGCAACGAGTCGATGATTCAGAAAGCTGTTTATCGCTATTTACTCGCAACAAAAACAAAAAAGATTTCTTGCGTCGTTACGTGACCATGGACGAAACATGGATACATCACTACACTCCAGAGTCGAAGCGGCAGTCATCTGAGTGGCGCACAGCTGGCGAAAGCCGTCCGAAACGTCCGAAAACGCAGCAGTCAGCTGGCAAAGTCCTGGCGTCAGTTTTTTGGGATACACATGGCGTGATTTTCATTGACTACCTCGACAAAGGTAAATCGATCAACAGTGATTATTATATTGACTTACTGGTGCTTTTGAAGGAGGAAATCGCAAAAAAACGACCGCACATGCAGAGAAAAAAAATCCTTTTTCACCAAGACAATGCACCCTGCCACAAGTCAATGAAAACAATGGCAAAATTGAACGAATTGGGTTTTGATCTGCTTCCCCACCCCCCATATTCGCCAGATTTAGCCCCCAGTGACTACTGGCTCTTTGCTGATCTTAAAAAAATGCTCCAGGGAAAAAGATTTGGCTCAAATGAGGAGGTCATCGCTGAAAGTGAAGCTTATTTTGAAGCGAAAGATAAATTTTTTTATAAACAAGGTATTGAAAAATTGGAAAAGCGTTGGAACCATTGTATCGCCCTAAAAGGTGATTATGTTGAATAAAAAAAAATTTTGCAAAAAAAATGTTGTTTTCATTGTTAGTCTCGGGACTTATTGATCCATGTGTTACATACTAAGCCCGCATTAATGTCGATTCATTTGGGGGAACGTGATATGTCAACTGTGTCGAACCAATAATCTCCGAATATATCCCTTTTTTTATTAATCATATTTTACTAAATTTAGCTGATAATAATAATCTGAAGCTGTTTCAAAATCATGTGATTTTAAAGCCGGAAACTTTCAATTTTAGTAAAATAAAAGCATAAGCAAAGTATCAAGAACAACTTCATTCCGGTTATATATTAACTTGTCTGTTATAATTCCTAGTTTCAATCGTATATTTTATATTTGAATAAGTAGGTTGTACAATTTTAAATAAACAACATCAGGTTAGTATTCTAACCAATAGGTAGGCTGGTTATTGCTTCATTTCTTCTTAGTCGGCAAAGAGCGCAATGGTAAGTCGCTAGTTATCACATCATCGAATTCGATGGCCTGCTATCCAAAAAGGTTGTTCGTTATTTTCATCTTATGTAAATGAACGCCGACTGCCAAAGATCTTAAGACGCATCACGAGCACGAATATAATATAACTCATGGCTGCCAATGTCGGCTGCAATTGGCGTTAAGCTTGATGGGAATGTTAAAGCCGGGATTAATATTATTAAAAATTATTTTACTGCATGCTACAAATTTCATCTGCATTTCATTTTTAATATTGGGTTGGCAACTAAGTACTTTCGGTTTTTACTGATAGAGAGCGTTGCTTTATTTTTTGCATAACGTATGTTAGTGTTGTACTTTACCGTTTGTCGCGTGATACTAGTCACATTGACGTAACTTCAGAAGCAAGTGGGCTGTGATTTTTACTAAAGCTATTAGTTGTGGGTTAATTTTAAATGGAGTGCAGAAACGAACATTTTCGACATATTTTACTATTTTATTTCCGTAAAGGAAAGAAAGCTGCTGCGGCTCACAAAAAGATATGTGAAGTTTATAGTGCTAATTGCTTAACAGAGCGCACGTGTCAGAATTGGTATAAAAAATTCCGTTCCGGAGATTTTTCCCTTAAAGATGAGCAACGTTCTGGTCGGCCTACTGAAGTTGATGATGACCAAATTAAAGTCATAATTGAAGAGGATCGTCATATAACTGTTTGCGAGATTGCGGAGAGGCTACATGTATCGCACACAACAATTGAAAAACATATAAAATGTCTCGGGCTAGTTAAGAAGCTTGATATTTGGGTACCTCACGAATTGAAAGAAATTCATTTAACACTAAGAATCAACTTTTGCGATATGCACCTTAGACGAAATGAAACCGACCCTTTCTTAAAAAGAATCATCACTGGTGATGAAAAATGGGTCCTGTACAGTAACATAGTTCGAAAACGATCATGGAGGAAACACGATAAACCAGCTTAAACCACATCGAAAACTGAATTGCATCCAAAAAAGATCATGCTGTCAGTTTGGTGGGATTACAAAGGTGTTGTGTTTTTTGAGCTGCTTCCAAGGAACCAAACGATCAATTCTGATGTTTACTGTCAACAATTAATAAAACTGGATGAAGCAATCAAAGAAAAACGGCCAGAATTGTCAAATCGGAAAGGTGTAGTTTTCCACCAAGATAATGCAAGGCCTCACACATCTTTGGCAACTCGTGGGAAACTATTGGAGCTTGGCTGGGAAGTGATGCCACATCCCCCATATAGCCCTGGTCTAGCACCATCTGATTACCATTTATTTCAAAGTTTACAGAATTCTTTGAATGGTAAAACTTTCACAAATGACGATGACCTTCACTCGCACCTGGTTCAGTTTTTTGCTGATAAGGACCAGAAATTTTATGAACGCGAAATCATGCAGCTGAAAGAAAGATGGCAAAAGGTCGTTGAGCAAAATGGAAAATATATAATTGATTAAAAACTATTCTTTATTTAAAAAAAAGTGTTTTATTTTATACTACAAAACCGAAAGTACTTAGTTACCAACCCAATACATTTACACAATTTAAATATCAAAATGAATATCGGAATGTTATATTTTAATTTATCGATTTGAAATTTGAAGATATGCTTCAAATAATTTCGGGCACGTTAATGGATGTGAATATAGAGATAACGGCCAATGAGAATTCCCTAATAAGTGACCTGCCCGGGAATAATCCGACCCTATTTACAGTCAGCGACTTCACTGAATGATTCCAGATCTATGATGCTCTTCATTACATACCACTTTATTTCCCTGTTAATTGAAACGGAATTGAGGTTATACGATATTGTTTGTGAAGTGTTTTACCATATTATTTCAGATTGACAGTTTAATAATTATCGTGATGTGGGTTAAGTACCGTATAAATATATAAGTAAATACTTTGCTTTATTGAATTAGCGTTAATGGCTAACAGTTTGTGAATGAGAATACATAAACTTTTAATATGAATGGGTACATTAAGTGTCGATATATCTTATTTAATAGAAATAAATAAAATAATGAAAATTCGATCTCAATAGTGGCAATAAATATTAAAAACTCCAGAACATGAGTCAACGTGATCAAATTTACAGTTTTAATCTTCAGATGCATGATATCTTTATACTCTAAAAAAGTTCTCATTAATTAATTTCCAACTTCCGCCAGGAAGTACACCGTAAGCCGTACTATACTTCTTCTACATCTAAAACTTACCAACAGCATGTGAAATTATAGCAATATTTTCTGAGAATATGACAATTCTAAGTTCAAATCAATCTGAATACAGCACCAAAATTTCTGCAAATCAATTTATAACAACTTGAAAAGACAAAAAAAATGTCGACTGTGGAATGCTATAATATTTAGTTTATTATTTGAAAATAGCGCAAAGAGTAATTCATGTCTGGCAATATTTAGATAAAGTTTATAAAATTAAGTGAAAGATGAAAAATACTTTGGGATTCGTATAGAAAGATTATCTTTTGAAAACACATTTTCCAAAAAGAAACAATTTGGTCCTAAGTTAAGAAATCTTTATTACAATTTGAGAAGTAATGGGGATTACAAACCACAACCTAAAACAAAAACCCTCGTCCATTCTTTTGCTATAGTTTCTCGCCTCGCGTAATCTTTCTCTTCCAATTTTTGAACAACTTGCGTCTTATATGAGTTTATATAAAGTTTTGTGCACAGCCATTTTTTTTAATTCCTGTAGATACCAAAATTTCCCAAGCAGATTTTCGGGAATCTTATAAGATTCCACCTCAAACTGTCTCGATGTTTCCAGGAATGATAAATGTCGACGAAGATCCGAATCGAGGATTATTAACAGTTTGTCTTGCTTTTTAAAACTTCTGTATCCACACTAATATGAATTGAGTAAATGGCCCTTCGTCTATTCTCCAAATATCGAACTGAACAAATTAATGAACAAAACGCACGTCTTTCTTCAATGAAAGAATCGGTACTCGCAAAGTAAGCTTCGACCGCAAAACTCATAGCAACTAAAGATATTCTATTCTGATATTATAAGTCTTTTCAGAGACAACTAATTCTAAGCTGAAAATCCACTGGCGGGCACTCCGTACAAATACATGCTTCCAATTTTATTAGAATATTATTAGATAAAATGAAGCTCGGCGATGAATAGTACACATTTTGTAAATCCTCAAAATAATTCGAATTTCAGGAGGGCATAAAATGGCTGATGCAATTTTTTCCATGATGTCTCGACGTGGTCATCAAACAATAAGATTTAGAAAGCCTCCCAAAAATTTATTTAAGTTATTTTCGATAGATTTTAGTGATTCATCTCATACCACTTGAGAAAGTAGTTCAGCAAATGAAGGACCCATAAAAACTGCCAAGACATTTATGAATATTAGAAAAGCAACAGTTTCAAAACTAGGCCCTGAGGGATATCGGCTTCAAATGTGCTTCTGTTTGACTTTGCACTTAATGACATGAATGACATTTTCTTGTTGGTTGAAAAACTCTAGTTAGATATCAAGACTGATTTACAAATTTATAAAGCACTGTCAAAAAAAAATACTAGTGACATATTTTTTGGCATCCAGATGAGTATAAATATATTAAGTAAATTGAATATATGCAGACTCAGTCAAATGGCCAGAGCGAAACCCATGTTGACAAACAGATGAAATCATTTTCAATTATTATTTCAATTATTTTACACACATAATACTGAAATACGCCTATAAAAAGCTGTTCAGAAAATAACTAAACCTTTTTAAACACATGCCAACGGAGAGACTTAATGACGCGTAGTTGGCAACATTTTGTCCAGCATAACCACATGTTTTCCTATTGTTGACACCTCATCTACTTTTCATCTTATTGTTATATAAGTTTGCATGGTGATCAGTATTCGAAGAGATTTTTCACAATCTATGATTTTCACAAGCAACAATACAACATAAACTTTGTTGTAATGTTAGGGAAAGCTTTTACGGAAACGTTGTAACTTTTTAAGCAAGCTTACATATATAATGCTCTGAATCGTACGTAATGTGGGGAATGGTTTGAATGGTTTACACGACTCAAAAGTGGTCGTCAATAAACTGGAGATAGCGCTCAAACAGAAAGATCCTCAACTTCAACTGAGTTCAGAAAGCAAGCATCTGATACGTTCTAACCATCATTTCGCTATCACGGAACTTATAGAAGAGATTAGCATCTCAATAGAGTCGTGCCATGATATTTAAACCGAAAAACTGAACATACACCGGGTTGCAGCAAAGTTTGTTCCAAAAATCGGATGACTGTTCTCCTCCAGTTTTTTTGCTCAACCCGCGATTTCATTTTATTCTCCAAGTTAAAATCAGTGCTGAAAGAGCGACATTTTGGGTCTGTTGATGACAGAGCAAATTCAAAATCGTTGGTGGCATTGAAGGCCAGAAAGCTTTCCTGAACTGAAGAGGGACTTTGCAGGATTACTTCGCTAAGTGGAAACACTTTTTGGAAATGCGTGAATAGGGTAGAAAAGTACTTTGAAGGGGACAAGCACTGACAATATGTAAGAACAGTAATAAACGTTTAAAAAATTAGTTTGGTTACTTTCTGAACAGACCTTAGTTATTAATATTCATAGACATTTTTTGAGGACAGGCAGTACACGTGCAACATTTCAAGAATTGGAGATTCTCCTTAACTTGAAAAATTAATATTGCTAATAGTTCAGATATTATATTTGTTTATATTGACATATTCTCTTTTTTCGTGCATCATTAATGTCACTACCTTTCGAAATAACGAAACTACTTTAGTTAATTTAATGTTAAAAAAATTTGAACAGAAAAAATAGTCGTGAAATTACACAAACTATTTTACGCAACGTGGGATGCATCTACGCTCAGTAACTATCAATATAACGGTGTATAATATTTATTTACAAAGCCAATTAGTATGTATTTTGGTTAACGATATTACGTGGGTAAATACAAATAAAATGTGAAATTTATGAAACGACTGGAGTGCATTAAATTCCGTGTAATTAATTATTCGAAATAGATTTCTGATTACGTAAATGTTTTCGAATTAATTTATAAATTTAAACGTATAACCATTTTGCACTAGCAACAACAATATTTGTTTTTTTTATTTTTCCGTTAATAATTAATGAGAAATGCTGTAAGAGCAAATTTAAAATATTTATGAATTTTTCGAATACTTGAGAGACACTAACACCGTTAGCCATGTTAGATTAACTGTAGTAAACGTTACAGTTAGTAATTTTCCAAGCTTTCTTTTATAGATTGCTCAATAAAAATTATTGGATCAATAAAATGCTAACGTGTTTCAAACGGCACAAAAATTACAAGCTTTTATGTACAACGTTGCAGTTCCTTTGTAGATATACCTCCTTTTTGTGTTTTATGTCGGAACATAATAATGCACTTTCTAACTGTAAATATATCCAACTGCATAATTTAATGGAGCGGATAAATTTTATTATTTCAAGCATTTCATTTCAGTAGCGCTGCTAAGAACTGATATACGGAACAAATGGTTCGTATATTTTAAATTATTACACTACTAATAGCAGCAAATTTTACAAAGTACAGAATTTATTTAATTTTTGTTTTACTTCTTTATAAATATCGATAATAAGATTTAATAAAACATATTAAAAAGAAAACGTGGACTTGAATTATCGTACATTCTGTAAGTAATAGCAATAAATGCACAAACAGTTAAAATGTTCACTTATTTTATTTATTAATGGATATATGTAACAATTGAAGGTATTAAAATAGAAAGGCTATTAGAATTTGCATAGAGCGAGAAGGCACATCACGCCACGCAAACATCATACTTTGCGTATCAAAATTCATCCATTGACGTAGTATTGGGTTGGCAATGGGTTGGTAACTAAATACTTTCGGTTTTGTAGTATAAAATAAAACACTTTTTTTTTAAACAAAGAATAGTTTTTAATCAATTATATATTTTCCATTTTGCTCAATGACCTTTTGCCATCTTTCTTTCAGCTGCATGATTTCGCGCTCACAAAATTTCTGGTCCTTATCAGCAAAAAACTGAACCAGGTGCGAGTGAAGGTCATCGTCATTTGTGAAAGTTTTACCATTCAAAGAATTCTGCAAACTTCGAAATAAATGGTAATCAGATGGTGCTAGATCGGGGCTGTATGGGGGATGTGGCATCACTTCCCAGGCAAGCTCCAACAGTTTCCCACGAGTTTCCAAAGATGTGTGAGGCCTTGCATTATCTTGGTGGAAAACTACACCTTTCCGATTTGACAATTCTGGCCGTTTTTCTTTGATTGCTTCATCCAGTTTTATTAATTGTTGACAGTAAACATCAGAATTGATCGTTTGGTTCCTTGGAAACAGCTCAAAAAACACAACACATTTGTAATCCCACCAAACTGACAGCATGATCTTTTTTGGATGCAGTTCAGCTTTCCATGTGGTTTGAGCTGGTTTATCGTGTTTGCTCCATGATCGTATTCGAACTATGTTACTGTACAGGACCCATTTTGCATCACCAGTGATGATTCTTTTTAAGAAAGGGTCGGTTTCATTTCGTCTAAGGTGCATATCGCAAAAGTTGATTCTTAGTGTTAAATGAATTTCTTTCAATTCGTGAGGTACCCAAATATCAAGCTTCTTAACTAGCCCAAGATATTTTAATTGTTTTTCAATTGTTGTGTGCGATACATGTAGTCTCTCCGCAACCTCTCGAACAGTTATATAACGATCCTCTTCAATTATGACTTTGATTTGGTCATCATCAACTTCAGTAGGCCGACCAGAACGTTGCTCCTCTTTGAGGGAAAAATCTCCAGAACGGAATTTTTTATACCAATTCTGACACGTGCGCTCTGTTAAGCAATTAGCACCATGAACTTCACATATCTTTATGTGAGTCGCAGCAGCTTTCTTTCCTTTATGGATATAAAATAGTAAAATATATCGAAAATGTTCGTTTCTGCACTCCATTTAAAATTAACCCACAACTAATAGCTTTAATAAAAATCACGCACTACTTGCTTCTGAAGTTACGTCAATGTGACTAGTATCACGCGACAAACGGTAAAGTACAGTACTAACATACGTTATACAAAAAATAAAGCAACGCTCTCTATCAGTAAAAACCGAACCCAATAGTTTAAAGGACATTGAGTGGGTGTTGAGGGCAGTCGAAATAAATATGTATTTATATTAATAAAGGTCGTAATCGAAAATATCTAATTTTATAAAGTATTAGTGCACTACCGTCCAATTAAATTAGGGCCATTCGCATTTCTTAGAAATATTTAGAGCTAATTAGTGGCTAGAGAGAATATCATACTGTCTATTGTTAAAATATTTTCTTTTATAGTATTGACGATATTTTCTTACAACAACTATAAAATTCACTGCTCTATTCGCCACTAAACACCCTTCTCGGGATTAAACACAATATAGGGGGTTACTTTTATCTGCTTTTCGTCATTCTGAGTGCGTTATTGTATGTGTAAAGTGAATATTTTACTACAGATCTTTTCAGATGTCTGAATTTGTAAAATATCATATTTAGTTTTAAAATTTTTTTATGATTATTTTTTGGGTATTGTGGGTCGCGGTTTTGAACTATATGGAAACGTAAACACATTACCAGTGCAAAAACAGTGACAATAGAGACTTTATTAAAAACTGGAAATTATTCTCATCAAGAAATATCATGACGCGAACGTGTTTCTCGTCTTGTAGTGGACAAGGTGGTTAATTGCAATTATCGGATCGTAGATAAAGATTAATTGTTAAAAGATTGGTAGAGAATTGCCAGCTACCTATTAGAAAGGTGTTACGTATTTTAGAAGCAGATAATATCAAAGTATCGAAGCGAACTTTGGAATCTCGATTATACGAGGAGAGAACCTATAGTCACCGGCCAACAAAAAGGGCAATATTGATCGATACGATTACAATGAGTTAAACAGCATAAAAACCTCATAGTTGAGGACTCGGAAAAGGTATGCATTATTACTTTTTTATGTTCATGAAATTTCACACATTCTTAGAAGCGATAACGGAAAATTTCTGCTGAAAATCACACGAGCATTTTCATGCAGCTGCAATGATTAGAAATGTTAAACATCCTCGAACTATTATGATTTAGTCCTGCATATCAGGAAAGGAGCTGAACCAGGACCTCTGTATTATGTCCCGGGTACAATGAACAGTACAAATCCGTAATGGAATCAATATTAATACCATATATTGATTCTTTAAGTTCTGGAGACATTTACAAATTTATGCAAGATGGTGTACCATATCACAAAGCAAAATCAATAAAAGACTTGTTTTCTGACAGCAACTTGCAGTCTTGTAGAGACCAGAAAAATTTTGAGTTGAATGCTGATTTAATTCGATTTTCAATACGTTCACGAGCAGATAGCATACAATTTTGTAACGGTTACCGACAGTTCATCTATTTATTTCAGAAGGGCACAAATGATTTTTTAATAAAGTAAACGATAGGTTACATAAAATAAATGTTACACATAAACGGAATAGAAATTTCACGTGTCATTTTCAGTCACTTTTGTCCAGTAAATTAGAGATATGTATATCGCAAACCACACATTCGATTTTTGAACCATCGTAAATTAAATCCGCAAAATCTTTAATAAACTTACTCACTGTGCTTGGTCAGGTCTCTAACGAGGTAATAGTGGCATTATTACGACGTAGAACAGTCCACACCTACGCTCGCGACGTGCAGCACAATATTCGCTTTTTTAATAATGAAATTGACCTTATGTAAACGTCGTCATCACGAATATATGACGTATGTTCCTTTTCATTCTGAACCATCTATAGTACCAATGGTGTAATATTTTGGAGACAAGTTCGTTCGTAGGCTTTTATGTCAAAGAACTTGTAAGTTTATCCTCCTAAAATATTTGACCAAAAATAAAGGCCACTAAGTCCCCAAATATTCACTTATACCCTTTTTATGTCAATAGATAAACATAAAAATTCAATTGTTGTACCTGGCAAAAAATATTACAAATGCTACTTATACTCTATCTATTTTAACTCCTTCAATGTTTTGCAACACAGTTGCTTTTTTAAATGTATTGTAAAATTTCAAGCCTACTATATTTTATATGCTTGTATATGTACGTATAACCTGAATCCGTTAGGTATATAGCTGTTGGTAGAGCCGAATTTCTTCCTTTTATAAGTCTCCTTTCAGCGCTTGCCACCATTAGATCCTTTTTGTGCTGCCTTCCCCATTTTTTCCAAACATGATTTTCTTCTTTTGTCTCTCTCTTCTGGTCTGACCTCAACTACCTTCCGTATGAGTCTCCCTTCTGGCATTCTTTATACATGCCCCAACCATTCTAATTGTCTTTTCTCAGTAACATCTACCGGCTTGTAGTCCAAACTGCTTCCTTCGTGACTCATTTCCTATCTTGTGCTGTTTTACTTCTTGTTTACACCTCTTGTATCTTCTCAAGAATCTCATCTGTGCTGCGTTGAATCCGCTTCCTTGTTTTTCGGTGGTAGTTCATCCTTCATACGTACCTACTGTTAATCCAATCATTCTTGTGACAACTAAGTTTATCAACTTCTTTGAGAATAGAAGGGATCGACCATAAACACTTAATATTACTACAAAGATAATATGAGAAGAATATATGAAATACTATTGCTAATGATCCCTAAATTTATTGACAAAATAAGTTTCTCCATGCAATATTGTATGCTCTATGCACTCAAAATTATTTCAATGAACAACATGATTGTTACCGGCTGAATTACTTATCCGCAGAGTTGACATTGCTTGTAAATAAACACTTATTTTTTGAGCAACTTTTTCAGTATACAAATCTAAAAATGGATAAGATCGGTTAAATATTTACAGCATCAGTTGTGTTTCAACAGTTCCTTCGTTCCTTATCGGTAGACTCTTCTTTCAAAAAATTATGTTTGGTAAAATCTTTTGTTAACAGCGTTAAAACAGCGTAAAACAAACTTTTAGTGATAATGGATCTACAGATCTATAAAGTACTAACAAAAATTATTTTAATTATGCAAGTATTTCATCATTAAATATCGAACGATTCTCTGCATATAAGAACATTTTTACCTCACGGCGAACCAGATTGCATGAAGAAACTGCTGAAACATACCTGATGCTGCGAATATTCAATTGATCTTATCTACTTTGTGCATCAGCATACTGAAAACGCTGCTTAAAAGGCAAGCGTTTATTTACATTTATTTCCTGTTAAACCCTCTTGCACTTCGAAGCAAGCGCCGCCAAACTAACACTCGCCGTGCCAACTCAACATACCGATGCTGTTGTGACCAAAATAACAAAAAGCACAATTATAATAAATTCAAGGCATTAATTAATACATATACATTTTTTATTTTTACATTTCATAATGTAATTATTTTTAAAACATATTTTCTACATAAATTTTGTATTAAAATTACAAACTTTTATGTAGTCTTAATTTAACAATGCAGGTATGTTACATTACCAAACATCTGAAAGGCCAGTAAATTAATATACAAACAAGGTTTAAATATTAAATGAAAGAAAACAAAAATATATCTAAAACACTTCAAAATATTGTTAATACGTACATTACTTTATATATGCTTTTACTTTGCTTATACAAAAAATTCCATTACTGCACATCAACACAAATGTTTTTTTTCAATTAACGAAGCGAAGTATGCATTTACTTACAACAACCTTTTTTACTCGCTTATAATTTCCTTGATCTGAGAAATTTACTTTTCCTATTACACAAAAGGAAGGGTTGCTATAATTAATTTAATATTAAAAAATTCATCTTTTCCATTTTCAAATTTTTATGTACCCTACTACCTACTCCATTTCCTTAGCAAACTTAATTACGTTTGTTTGCATATTTAATTGACATTTTTATATTAACATGTAAATGAAGAAAGAGTAGCTGATATAATTAGAATTTTCGGGTAAGTATACGATATCTTCTAAAAATATGAGAGTATAATTGCAAGAATTTTACGCTAATTGCGCTCATACAATGGTATACAACGCGCAAACAATTAATGTATTGATGTTGATATTTGTTACGGAAATATAATAACATTAAATTTTTAATTTTTGCAAATACGCATATATAGCAATATCTAATTGGCATTGGTTGGTTGCTCATTAAAGCTTAATTGTGCAAAATAATTTATAAAATATAGAAAATGATCAAAATCGGTGTATCAAACTCTTTAATACTTCTATTGAAGGAGTTAAAATATAAACACGTTTTGGTTATCATCTTTCCTCGTATGCGACCTTGAAAAATTGGAATTTATGCACTAAAAGAAATAAATTTTCGATTGACAATAAGATTTCTCTTCATTGTCAATGGAAAATTCTTTCACCATTCCCGGAAATATCGATCCTATTCATTCCATAATATTATCAGATCGACAAATTAGTTAAACTAAAAAGAAAATCAGAGAAACTAAATATTTAATATTGACGCGCTGGTCATGTAGTTCACCTTGATTTAGATATGAAAGAAATTTGAAAGAAATGTCTGAACATGCGCGATGCTACCACCTTTGCTCAATTGGAGAAAAATACTGGCTTTTAAACTGTATTGCTTTCATGTATAAAATTTAGATATATTGATGAAATAGAGCCGCTTTGATTCTTCAAGATCTAAGAAGTTTCGTCCTCAAAAATCTGCTGCAAAAATGCTTGCCTTACTTTTTTTAAGGTCGTCATGGAGAAATTGTATTCTATATTTTGAGCATTGATAAAGCAATTCTCGGGAAATATGACAAGATTAAGGAAAAACGAAAATTACACAGGCTGACCACGAAGAAAATTTTTTTTTTATAACTTTGGCTCCCCTTTATGTTTTATGGCGTGCTGAATCCGAAAATGAAATTTAAAATACCACAGGACGTAAAGTTTCCTCACATGTTTACTTTACGTTATTTATGCATTGTAAGCGAATAATAATGCCTTGGTTAATTTGGTTTTCAGTGCAGTAGTTCAGCCCTGAAGATGTCCCATACAAATGGGTACGAAACGTCGGCAGATATACTAGTGACGCGGTTCCAGCCCGGAAACCCAGAAGCAGATAGCAATACCTTGGTCTCTACACCTAATTAGTAGTAAATACTAAAAGTGCACTTTTGAATATCTGCGTCACTAATACGAGAAAATTACGAAGACATATACTTTCTAATCTGCAGGTACATTTTTTACACTCACATTTAAATTTTTTCCTGACAATCTTGGAGCTGTAAGTGAGGAACAAGGGGAGCGTTTCCACCAAGAAATAAACGAGACGGAGAAACGGTATCAGAGTCGTTAGAATATCAACATGATGGGAGATTACTATTGGACGCTTCTACGAGCAACTCCAGAAGCATCATAAAAAGGAAAAGCTACACTCAAACTTTTACCGTGAAGAGGTTGAGGAAATACAAAACTTTAAATTAATAAGTAAAAAACTGTTGTTGTAACTAACTAACTAATTGTAATAATAAAACGATAAATTTTTCAATTATAATCTGATAATAAATTACGTACCTTCAAATCTTAACTATATATTTTGATACTATCATATCCAACAAAAGATAAAGATTGCGAAAGATTGGTACGTGGTAGAAAAAAACTGATTGATAATTTTGATTCAGCACACCAAAATATTGGGTCTGGGAAAAAGTTCGTGGCGTTTTTTCAGTAAAATTCAACTGGTCCCCGCATGGCGCGTGGACGAATTCATTTAAACCGAATATGCTCCATTATTATCGACAATGTTTCGCCATTTTTTTGGTAGATCCATGATCCCATCGGTGAAAAACTTCTTTGGTTTCTGGTCGAAAAACTGAATCAAGTAGTTTTCACAGGCTTCTTTTGAAACCAACTTAATTCCATTGAGAGAGTTCTGCAGAGATCGAAACAGATGATAGTCAGAGGGTGCTATATCCGGACTGTAAGGTGGGTGCATCAAAACTTCCCAACCAAACTCTCTCAATTTTTGACGGGTCATCAAAGAAGTGTGTGGTCGGGCGTTGTCATGATGGAAGACAACACCTTTCCTATATCAATTCGGGCCGTTTTCTTTCAATCGCCTGGCGTAATCTCTCTAGTTGTGCACAGTAGAGTTGAGAATCAATCGTCTGACCAGTTGGAAGTAGCTCGTAACCATACACATAGCATCACTTTTTTTGGCGTCAATGTTGGCTGCTTGTGACGGCTCAATCCTTTATCCACGATCTTTTACGCTTCCGATTATCGTACGTAATCCATTTTTCATCTCCGGTTATTAAACGTTTCAGAAACGGCTCGATTTCATTCCGTTTCAGCAGCGCATAATGTTAATTCGGTCCATCATGTTTTTCACGCTCAACTCATGAGGAACCCATACGTCAAGCTTTTTTTTGTAACCAGCTTTGTGTAAATGGTTCAAAACAGTTTTGTGGTCAATGCCTAGCTCCATGCCAATATCGACACTGCTGATATGCTTATCTTGTTGGACTTTTTCAAGAATTTCATCAGATTTTTCAGTGATTGGACGACCGGAGCGTGACTTCTTTCACATTGAAATTTCCAGAACGAAAGCGAGCGAACCATTTCCGCGCAACAGATTTCGATAAAGTACCTTCACCGTACACAGCACAAATTTTATCACAAGCCTGCGCAGCGTTCTTCCCCTTATCATAATAATATTGCAGAATATAGCGAAATTTCTCATTATTCTTCTCCATTTTCAAGTGCGAATAACTTTCCAACCACTGCACCGATTACAATGTTTCTACGCTCAAACTAACGTTCGGAAGGTCATCTAAAAAACGAGTCGTCGGTGGTGTCGCTGTGACTTGTTGTTCTTTAGTTATCGGCAACCAATGCCATCTATCGGGAAAAACGCCACGAACTTTTTCCCAGACCCAATACATAGGAAACAGGTTGAACAAATTTTTAAAAAATATTTATTGGTTTGCCTGTGTTATTGTTTAGATTTAAAATTATTCGAACGTTCCCCATATTTATTTCATCTGATTTCCAATATATTAATGTAAGTTTGGAAATATTAAGACGCAGATCGTAGTATAAACACACTACCGTGCTCCAACAAACTATGCAAAGTTTGAAGACTGAACTTTAAAGTAAATGGCCCTCAGAACAGGTTCTAAAGTCGACAATGAAGTTGTAAGGGCTTTATTCATAGAAAATAGATGTAAGTCAAGAGCCGAGGTAACTTACAGACATATTAAATATTAACGTTATCACAGTATTATAGTGTATTTATGCCGTAGTAAAAATTAGGTAGTTGAATAAGTGAACATTCCCGGAGAAATAAGTTGTATGTACTGAATACGTGTCATTTGCAATTGATAAGAAACAATTGCGAATCTTTTTAGATGGATTAGTGATATGTGATTAATAACACAGGTCAACCAATAAATATTTTTTAAAAGTTCAACCTGTTTCTTATGTATTTTGGTGTGCTGAATCCAAATTTTCAATCAGTTTTTTCTGCCACGTACCAATTTTTCGCAATCTTTATCTTTTGTTGCGTATGATAGTATTAAAATACGAGGGAGCGTTTTTATATTCGCGGAATGAGCGGGTTGTAGAGGGGTGAGCAGGCGCATTGGGGGCGTGGCCTGTGCAGCGACTCATGATTAGTATAAATACGAAGTTTCATTGTTATTAGACAGTTAGTCTTTGAGTTATCGTCAACCAAGTAACATAATCAGGAGTGAAAAGTGAAATATGGAAAAAATCGAATATCGTGCCGTTATAAAGTTCCTTACCAGGCAAGGAAAATCAGTCGCGACCATAATGAATGAGATGTCATTGGTTTACGGCGACTCTTGTCCAGGAAAAACCATGGTGTACAAGTGGCATAGTTTATTTAAACAAGGAAGGGAATCCCTTGAAGACGACCCGAGGCCGGGCAGGAGCATTGAGGTGACCACGCCAGCACTTATCCAAAAAGTTGAACAAATTGTACTCGAAGATGCTCGACCAAAGAAGAAACAACTCGCAGAAATGGTTGGAGTATCCGATACAACAATTTTTAAAATCCTACACGATCATTTCGGCATGTCTAAGGTCAGCGCAAGATGGGTGCCGAGAATGCTCACGCCGCCGCAAAAACAACAGCGCGTAGAGTGTTCGCGTGCATTTTTGGACCTCTGTAATGAAGACAAGGATGGTGTATTGAGTGGAATTGTTACTGGAGACGAAACTTAGGTTCATCATTATGAACCTGAGTCCAAACAAGACTCCATGCAGTGGCATAAAAAGGGCACAGCACCTCCCAAGAAATTTAAAGTGTCACAATCAGCTGAGAAACTCATGGCAACGGTATTTTGGGACTCGGAAGGAATATTGTTGATTGATTATAAAGATAAAGGTGTTTCTATAATCGGAGAATATTACGCTTCAATATTAGAGCGACTAAAAGAAGCCATTAAAGAGAAAAGACGGGGAAAATTGACAAAAGGTGTTCTGCTTTTGCACGACAACGCGCCCGTCCACAAGAGCCGCCTTGCGTTAGCTGTCCTGCATAAGGTGGGCTTCGAAATTGTGAATCACCCACCCTACAGCCCAGACCTGGCCCCGAGTGATTATTACCTGTTTCCGAAAATGAAAAAAGAGCTGCGGGGTAAAAAATTTACTGCCGATTATGAAGTCAAGGAGGCAGTTTCGGCGTATTTTGCAGATAAAGAGAAATCATTTTTTTATGAGGGTATAAATAAATTAATTGAAAGATGTGAAAAATGTATCCGTCTTGCAGGTGAATATATTGAAAAAGAAAAATAATTTCCACCCCTTCTGCCTCATTCCGCGAATATAAAAACGCTCCCTCGTATATAGTTAAGATTTAAATGTACGCAATTTATTATCAGAGTATAATTGAAAAATTTAATATTTTATTATTACAATGTAACTTTGAATATGAACAATTTTTACTTATTAATCTAAAGTTTTGTATTTCCTCAACCTCTTCACGGTAAAAGTTCGAGTGTAGTTTTTCCTTTTATATGAGGCTTCTGGAGTTGCTCATAGAAGGGTCCAACAGTAATCTCCCATCATGTTGACATTCCAACGATCCTGATACCTGATACTCCATCTCCTTTATGTCTTGGTGGAAACGTTCCCCTTGTTCTTCACTTACAGCTCCAAGATTGTCAGGGAAAACATTTAAATGTGAGTGTAAAAAAGTGCACCATCCCAGAGTAGGAAGTATATGCCAAAGTATTTTTTTTGTATTAGGTACGCAGATACTAAAAAGTGCACTTTAAGCATTTACTACTAATTAGGTGTAGAGACCAAGGTATTATACGCTTACAATGCATAAATCACGAAAAGTAAACATGCCAGGAAACTTTACGTCCTGTGCTATTTTAAAGATCATTTTCGGATTCAGCGCGTCAAAAAACAAAGGGGAGCCAAATTTATAAAAACAGTTTTTCCACGATTGGCCTGTGTAATGAATATTATGAAACAATCGTAAATATCTCAATAGTTAGCTAAATAGAAATTCCAAAATCTACTCCAAAGCCTTGATTTCATCCATGAAAAAGTTCCTATAACAGTTTGATGGAACATGTACGTTATAATTGTTTATTTCTTCTGACTCAAAAGTAGAAGCATAGTAACGAATATATACTACCTATATATTCAGTTAACACACAGTAAATTGAAACCATTCATGAGTAAATAGTCAAAGACATATTCTGTAACGCGGTAATACAAGATCTTACGTGCCCGTAAATAACAGTTCAAAAAATTACGACTAACCATTTTAGAATACTATATTCTACAGCAGGAATATTCAAACTTTTAAGCCTAAATGTCAAAATAACTCCTCCACTAACCCCAAGAACCAAAGCATAGCTATCTTATCATATCAACATACTGTAGTTTTGAATTACGTGCAAATTTTCCTGTAGAGACTAGCCGACGAGTGAGATCTATGGCAGAGGGCACGGACGTGGGCTGTACAGCGTTCACAAGTGAAAATATCTGATTATTATTCTGTATGATTTACTTAAGTCTGAAGTTCTAGACTGTGAGAAATTATTATTAGCAGATGATCTAAAAATATATCACGCAGTAAATAATATCGATGACTGCGCTCACCATCAGGAACAGTTGGACGTAATCCAGACATGGTGCATCGGTAATGGGCTTCACTTGAATATTTCTAAGTGTAGATACGTCTCATTCACTCGTAGAAGTTCCTCTATTGAATTCAATTACACTTAGAACAATGCTTGCCTAGAAAAATGCCAAGTTGTTAGGGATTTGGGTATTACATTTGACTCCAAATTATTATTCAATATCCATATAAATAATATATCCAATGCTGCATTAAAAACTTTGGGTTTCATAATTAGAACTACCAAGTCCTTCTTGTCAATCGACAGCACAATGCCACTTTATTTTGCCGTTGTTAGGTCGAAACTCGAATATGCGTCATTGGTGTGGTCACCTCTTTATAAAACACATATCCATGTGCTGGAATTAGTGCAAAGGCGCTTTCTGAAGTACCTCTACTTTCGCCAATTTGGGAACTATCCTCCTCGGGGCTACAGCCATGTTAATCTACTAACTACATTTAACATAGAATCATTAGAGCTCCGTAGACACCGCAATGATATAAAATTTCTTTACCATCATTTGCATAATGGAAATAGACGCATCTGAAGTTCTGGCAAAGATAAACTTTTTGGTTCCCAGGTAAGCGACTAGAATAACGAACACCTTTCGCCTGCCCATTCCTAGGACAAATGTAATGATTGGATCGCCTGTCTACCGAATATGTAATAACTTTAATAATTTAACAGCCGTGGATATAAACTATAGTCCTTTACCAACGATTTTACGTCAGTGTTTGTAGTGTATAAGTGTGTTTATACTTTTTATGGTGGTGGGTCTTACAAATAAGTATTTAATATTAATTGGTATTTAATGTATTTAGAAAATTTAGTGTTCACTGTAAGTCAACGCAGAAGTAATTAGACTTAAAAGTTGTCCTGTAATAGGATTGTAAAGATCTGTTGGGCAAATATACACATTATTATTAAGTCATATAATACTAATTTCAAAGAATTCAAAATCTCAAATACCTCCTGAGATAGAGTCTATGCTAATCGAGATATATGTTAGTTTATATCTTTATGGTAAGTAAATTTCTACATAATTAATTTTTTTTTTGAATTATTGTTCATTATTATTATTATTATTATCAATATAATACTAGCCAATTTACTTCGCTGTGTGGCAGCAAAACCGATAATCTCTTTTTACAAATTAATATTTATTTAATTAAATTGAACTTCGAGGAATTTATTTCCTACCCTTACTAACAAACTTTTCAAGATTTAGTTACTAATCTAAAAACAAAATTTAAGGAAAGTTACTGTCAGTAAACTCTTATTTTGCATCAAATTCCAGCAATCAGTTTGGCTGAATTCATTAATAAATATGTGATATATATTTAATTGTATTTTTTTTAAGTTATCGAATAAAAATCTATGGTTATGCATGGATAAGACATACGAAGGGGCGTTTTTATATTCGCGGAATGGGGGACAAGGGGTGGAAATAAAAAAACCAAATTATTTTTCTTTTTCAATATATTCACCTGCAAGACGGATACATTTTTCACATCTTTCAATTAATTTATTTATACCCTCATAAAAAAATGATTTCACTTTATCTGCAAAATACGCTGAAACTGCCTCCTTGACTTCATCACCGGCAGTAAATTTTTTACCCCGCAGCTCTTTTTTCATTTTCGGAAACAGATAATAATCACTCGGAGCATGGTCTGGGCTGTAGGGTGAGTGATTCACAATTTCGAAGCCCACCTTATGCAGGGCAGCTAACGCAACGCGGCTCTTGTGGACGGGCGCGTTGTCGTGCAAAAGCAGAACACCTTTTGTCAATTTTCCCCGTCTTTTCTCTTTAATGGCTTCTTTTAGTCGCTCTAATGTTGAAGCGTAATATTCTCCGGTTATAGAAACACCTTTGTCTTTATAATCAATCAACAATATTCCTTCCGAGTAACAAAATACCGTTGCCATGAGTTTCCCAGCTGATTGTGACACTTTAAATTTCTTGGGAGGTGCTGTGCCCTTTTTGTGCCACTGCATGGAGTCTTGTTTGGACTCAGGTTCATAATGATGAACCCAAGTTTCGTCTCCAGTAACAATTCCACTCAATACACCATCCTTGTCTTCATTACAGAGGTCCAAAAATGCACGCGAACACTCTACGCGCTGTTGTTTTTGCGGCGGCGTGAGCATTCTCGGCACCCATCTTGCGCTGACCTTAGACATGCCGAGATGATCGTGTAGGATTTTAAAAATTGTTGTATCGGATACTCCAACCATTTCTGCGAGTTGTTTCTTCTTTAGTCGAACATCTTTGAGTACAATTTGTTCAACTTTTTGGATAAGTGCTGGCGTGGTCACCTCAATGCTCCTGCCCGGTCTCGGGTCGTCTTCAAGGGATTCCCTTCCTTGTTTAAATAAACTATGCCGCTTGTACACCATGTTTTTCCTGGACAAGAGTCGCCGTAAACCAATGACATCTCATTCATTATGGTCGCGACTGATTTTCCTTGCCTGGTAAGGAACTTTATAACGGCACGATATTCGATTTTTTCCATATTTCACTTTTCACTCCTGATTATGTTACTTGGTTGACGATAGCTCAAAGACTAACTGTCTAATAACAATGAAACTTCGTATTTATACTAATCATGAGTCGCTGCACAGGCCACGAACCCAATGCGCCTAGTCACCCCTCTACAACCCGCTCATTCCGCGAATATAAAAACGCTCCCTCGTATAAAAAGACATTTTGCTGTTAATGTTACAGCACGCACATTGGGCTCTCTTAAATCGTCACTTCTATTAGCAATGTGTAAAAGACTAAAACTATATAAAAGAGACGTCATTGCATAAGATACATTAGCACAATTTGAACTTTCAACAGAGTTTGCTTGTGAGGAAGCCAGTACAATGAGTTGTGTAGGCTTTGCAACGTTCGTTGACTTGGTAATGTGAGACTAGCATTACATTTATTCCAGAATTGTTGAAATGGTTCGTGATCGAGTAAATTAAATGGAAAATTTTAAGTAAATAACATGCACGTCAGGTCAAACTTAAATTCCACATGTGATGAAACGTCTGTTCTTTTATTTTTAATAGGTGCTCCAGTATTTACGTGTTTCCTGCAGTTCCGTTGAGCGCAGCACTTTATATCTTTTTTACATTCTGTACACAATATTTTAATTCAGGATACTTCTCGACAAACTCGTTTACTTCGTCGGTCAATGGCCGTTCGTTCGAGATTACCATGATGCGTAATACATTCGTCTGCACTGTTGAATACATCGAATCAAACTGTCGTTCGTGGCTGTTATTAAGTTCGGCCAGCTGTCCTAGAATACAATACGTCTCTGCATTATGAGCCTTAGTGTAGTTTTAATAATTATTATATTTACCGCGTAACAGTTACCGATTTGTGAAATGAACATCCACATAGTATTATAGCTCGAGCCTAACTACTGTCACTGTTGTTATTCACACCGGGCGACTGCCTCTACAACACATCTTTGCATTCCAAATTCTAGTCATTAGTTAATGAGATTTGTGTGAATAAATACAATATATAGGTAATAAACACAGTCGCCATTTACTGAAATAGATAAGTTCAAGTCCATCGAAAGAAATAACAAACAAATAATTATTCTGTAGTGTCATTTAATCATTCACTTCAACATTCGCTTTACACATTGCCAAGAAGGCTGGTATAAAACAGCGGCAGTGTATGTAATTGAATTTATGATTGTAATTTCTTTAAATTTTGGGTAGAATCTATATTTGGAATCTTTTATTTTGTTTGTGATCAAAGAAATTTATGTGTAATCATGTTTCATTTATAATTCAAAGGCCAATTATACAGGCCTGCGATGGAAAAAATTCTTTAAAATATCAGTGATTTTTATAGTTTTTAGTACACTGATTACGGAAAAAATAATTTAAAAGAATCCATCGCGCACAGTTTAGTAACACATTTCACTTGAATTTATCGATAACTAGGCATTTTAGACAAGTAAGCATTACAGTGTTTAATCTTAATAATTAAAATTAAGCTTAAATTGGCCGTGGGAAATATTAATTTGATCGGGTGGCAACACTTGAGTAGCTGTCAAAGCTTTGTTCGACCCCCAGCAATCCTACAGCAGAAGAAGCACAAAACGAAGATGGGAAGAGAAAACGATACTACAAGGACTACTAAAAAAGAACAAAAAAACAAAAGTGTGTTGTCTTTATGAAAGATGTTTGGTTACTTATGATGTTAATAAAATGTAAAATAAAATATATGTACATACATTCCATAATTTTTTGTATTTAGATTACTATTCATAAAATACATCGTTTTTGAGTACAGCATTGAAAAACGCACAAAGAAAAGTGACTAAAATTAAAACAATTTTTAAAAAGTATTTATTTGCAGGTCTGTGTTACACAAATCATTTTATTGCCGAATTAGCTTGAACAGGTTAATATTATAATTCTAAATATTTGCCCTATTCATCCGAGAGTTTAAATTGCTAAAGAACATGTAATAAAACGTTCGTTAAATAATTTAACGATGATTTCAGATATATTTAATTTTATTTGAATCTTTACTTGCGCCAGTACTTTTATCTATAAGGTCTAGTAAAAAGAAATCCATTATTTTTCCAATAGATGGCTTTAGTAATCTGTATCTCGCGTTGTATAAGTGCGATCGCGTTCCGCTAGATGGCGTTCGAAAGATAAGATTTCGTACTAAACGAACTTCTCAGACAGTTTTGTGATTACTTGACTTAATATTTTTTTTTTTTTCTTCGATAAAGGCGAAAACGCAAGCCAGGCGGCTAAAAATGTGAATAGTGTTTACGGTCCTGATACTGTAACAGTCAATCATGCGCAATTTTGGTTTCGTCGATTCCGTTCCGGTAATCTTGATGTCAAAAATGCACCACGCTCTGGAAGGCCAATTGTCGAAAATATCGATAAAATAATGGAAATCGTCGAGTCCGACCGTCATGTAAGCACTGTTTCGATTGCCCAGGAGCTAAACATTGCACAAAAAACCGTTTGGAACCATTTAAATAAGGTTGGATACAAAAAGAAGCTTGATGTATGGGTGCCACACGAGTTAACGCAAAAGAACCTCATGGACCTAATTTACATCTGCGAATCGCTGCTGAATCGCAACAAAATCGATCCGTTTCTGAAGCGGATGGTTACTGGTGATGAAAAGTGGATCACTTACGACAACTTCAAGCGAAAGTTGCGTGCGAGCGTGGTCGAATCGTAGTAAGCCGGCGCAAACGGTGGCCAAGCCAGGCTTGACGGTCAGGAAGGTTTTGCTGTGTGTTTGGTGGGATTGGCAAGGAATTATCTACTATGAGCTGCTTCCCTGCGGCCAAACTCTTAATTCGGACCTGTACTGTCAACAATTGGACCGTCTGAAGGAAGCAATCGCCCAGAAGCGGCCAGCTTTGGCCAATAGGAGAGGAATTGTGTTCCATCAGGACAACGCCAGGCCACACACATCGATAGTGACTCGCCAGAAGCTCCGGGAGTTTGGTTGGGAGGTTCTTATGCATCCACCTTATAGTCCGGACCTAGCACCAAGTGATTACTACCTGTTCCTGTCTATGGCGAATGATTTTGCTGGTGAAAAATTCGCCTCAAGAGAAGCTTGTGAAAATCGACTGTCCCAGTTTTTTGCCAATAGGGACGAGGGTTTCTATGAGAGAGGCATTATGAAATTACCTTCAAAATGGCAACAAGTCATCGAACAAAACGGTGCATATTTGACCTAAGTCGGATCATTCTAACTATGCTAAATAAAACCTTCAATTTAATGCAAAAATAATGGATTTCTTTTTACTAGACCTTATATTATATATATATATATATATATATATATATTCTTTTAAATCTTAGAATCGTGATAAATAAAATACAATCAGACCCATAACTTCAATGTCAAAACGACAAAAAATATCAACTCATTATAAATGAACAATGTGCGCGCATTGATCATTGATTGATAGACGGCTATCCCATGTCCACGTCTCGGGAGCAATCGATCCACTCATAATATTAATGTATCTATACGCCGTAGTACGCAAGGGTGTGTACTTTTTATTAGTTGCCGCTTCTCCATCAAAAGTATGCGTTCGCATTAGAGTTCGTCTGCCCGCTTTCGAACAAGAGACCGATCATAATTGCACTTGTTACTGCCGCCAGTGCGCAACTGGCAACCACCGAGTTAGGAGGGTTGTTTCTCGCTGCCGTTACGAATCCACCACCAGACCAACTGCGATCCTTTTGTATACGTCGCTTTGTGGCTTATTGTTTCTTTCCCGAAGTTTTTCTGATCTCCGGATTGAGAAATACGAAACGTGCGTGATACAATTCTCCTTATAGTGCGTTGCTGCTGTTGTTTACGTTTTCTTTTCGTTTCTCGGAAGTGTACATAAACTAACGGAAATACGAATCCCACAAATATGCTCAGTTTTACTGCGTACAAAAAGCTACGAACTTCGAAAGTCGAAATTCTCCTCGGTGAGTTCAAGTCAGTTCAGTCATAAATTGGATAAAATTTGTGTGTTTGTGAGTTTTTGAGAGTATAAATTTCGGTTCGTCAAAGTTTAATTGCCGAAATTACTTGAATTAAATTCTAGAGGACGAGCGAAAACTCGATCTAAAATAAATGTTTTCCTGTGATATTTCATTATTTTATTTAGAATTAATTTCATTAATAAGTAATATTTATTGATGTTTGAAGAACGTGGATTCTAAAATTGGAGCGACCTAATAAATGTTATCTGAATATAGACAAAATTACCAATTAAATTCATTTAATATTCTTTTAAATACATAGATCAGTATTCACAATCTTTTTATTATATCTAAAAAGTGAGATATTGTCTACGTACAATTTTCAAAGTCTTTTAAAGACATAAAGGTTTTAAATATTAAAAATACTTGTACATACATACATTACTTGTGTATTTCAAAAAAATGAAAAGTGAGATATTGTCTACGAATAATTTTTAAAATCTTTTAAAGGCGGAAAGGTTTTAAATATTAAACATAGTTGTACATACATTACTTGGGTATTTAGAAAAAAATTGTATAAAATAATTACTGCACCTAGAAATATAAAGATATATAATTATAGTATATTGAAAAAAGCGCCTAACAAGAACTAATATATTAGGAAAACGATAAAGGAAAAAACATATACATTGTAGAGTTACCTCTAGGATATCTATGTTAAAAATAGCAAATTAATCTTTTGGAAATGTTAATTCAAAATAAAAATGGGGAGTAAATTTTGTAAAATTTCTTCCTCATTTTTATTTTCAATTAATACAATTATTTATATAGTTTTTGAGAGTGCAGAAACTTTTTTTTTCATTTACAAGCAATTTCTGCTGATTTATGTGTTCTTATCTTTATATTATATTATTTTTTTTCACCTTACGACTAAAGGGTTTGATGAATTAAATGAAAAAAAATCAACAAAACCAAAAGTAAATAATTTTTATAACATAACTTATTACATTGTTTTCAAAATCATCATGCATTCAATAAATAATGTTTGTAAATGTTTTGTAGATGATGTTTGCCTCTACAGAAAATAATGGTGTTATTTTAAAAGGGTAGAACATCAACCACAATATAATCGGCAGCTTTGCTTACAAGTCGTACATATATGACAAAACTAATAAAGCGTCTTCTGGGTTTATGGATGTTCTTATTTGCGCGATTTTTGTCGATCAGTCTCTGAACAATTCGTAATTCATGGTTAGTTTAATAATACTGCTCCAAAATATATTTCCTTTATTTGTAATTGGGAATTCCGAACTTCAATACATAAATTTATAATAATAAATATGACTTATTTGAAGTTGAATTTGATGATTTTGAAAACAATGCCTGTGGTTGATTAACTTAATCACTAAGGTTGATATATAACCCCTTTCCACATTAACTTTCGTAATTCTGTATACGCATTTCGACAACTAAGTTGTCATCATCGGCAAATAATTGCAAAGTGTCGCACTTAGTAAACCACGGCCAAAAATACCCGTACGAAACCGTACGTACCGTTGAGAACCAAAATGTGTTTTGGTTCTTAACGGTACAGATCGCGTACGTAGTTTGTTTTCGTACGGGTATTTTTCGCCGTGGTTTACCAGGTGCGACACTTTGCAGTATCTTGTAAATGCTTGTAAATAACAAAGTTAAAATATTCACAAAATTTATAGAAAAATATAATAACTTGCTATATTGGTTTTCAAGAGTACACCGTGGCGGAGAATTTTACAAAAAAACTATTCCGCGGCATAAATATCATGTAGAAGAAGAAATAAAAGTGACCGTGCGCAGTTTGGTTCCAAGATTTGAGAGAATTTGCTGCTCAAAAATATATTTCCTTCCTTTGAAAATTGGAAATCCCCAACTTTAATATATAAATTTATAAACAGTAAATGACTTTTGGGGGTCAAAATAAATTTGTGCTTATAAAAAAGAATAAAACATTTACGAAAAAATTTCATTTACACCTATAATTTGATGAATAAATTATTGAATAAAAATTTATTAAAAATGGGCTTTCTATAATATTAGATTCCACATCTAGATAATGCTCTTTGTTTATTTTCCAGATTTCTTATGCAAACGAATATTTTATGTTATACTTGGAAATTGCTCACGTATACTTTTTCAACTGTCATTTTTGTTAAACTAGTAAGTAACTAGGTTAGGCTGTTAACAAAATTTATAGAAAAATATAATGACTTGCTATAGTGGTTTTCAAGGATACGCCGTGGTAGCCTGGAGAATTTTGCAAAAGCAATATTCCGCGGCGTAAAAATCGTATAGAAAAAAAATAAAAGTGACCGTGTCCAGTTTGGTTCTAAGTATTGGGAAAACGTTTATTAATCTGCAGGCTCATCAATTTCATCTCTTTAATGGTAATGATTAAATAATAAATTAATGGATTTCTTCAATGATGTAGTTGTTTGATTATTTCGCTATGCGTTCGTTACAATTTTTCCTAAAGTTATGCGTATTTTATGTACATTCTTACTTTGAATTACTTAGGGTAGAAAACCTTAGTTCAAAAACGCCGCCGCAAGTCGACAAGATTTGAGGACCACTAGCCTACTAAAAAGAGAAGAAGTCTTGTAGTATCATCTGATGAGTAAAGATTAGTGTAAACTCTTACAAATTCTATTGTTGCTGTTTTAATATGAATATTCTTCAAGTAAAACCCGAATAAATACACAAAATATTATTTACTGTCACGACCTAATAAACTGTGTCATTTTTTGATAACATTGTTAGACATTGCTTCGATATAATTACACATAAATACGAATTATACATTAGCTAATAGCTTATAAAGTAATAATGTAAGTGATATTATTGCTACTCAATAGATCTTATACATTGTGTATAGCACATGGAATAACATAATATCAAATATTTTTAACGTTACTTTAGAAGATATGAAAAGCGTTCGGACAGGCCAATCTTCAAACTGAATTAATATCTTTTAAATAAGCATTGAATGTACATAGTGATTTATGTGCTTAAAATAATGGATCGAGTTTTGTTAAATGAATCACCTTGTATATTTTTATAATTTTTTAATTCTTATTGATCATTAGAGTTTAACGATCTACAATACATATAAGTTAAGTAAAATGATAATAATTTTTAAGTGATTTAATGAAAACGGAAAAATAGATAAAGTGAAGAGTCTTAAAACAAAATATGTATTTCTCTTGAGAGCTTCTTGTTGTTTGTTTCAGCGTATCAAATGTTCAAAATCTTGTCTATTAGCTGCGTAACAAAGACCTAGTCTGTAAAAAACACAAAAACAAAAGAATATAATTTATTACTTAACCCATAAATATTGTAAGTCGTTGAACTCAAATAATCAAGTGCAATTGAAAAAACATAAAAATATACTGGGTGATTCATTTAGCAAAACTCGCCAATCAATTACTGCAAATAGATTCAAACGTTTACTTAAAAACCTTAGATGTGATTTAAAAGTTGGCCATTTTTCATAATCTTCTAAAATAACGTTAAAAATAATTTTATTCTATAAGTGCTATAGACACTGTATATTAACAATAAATCCAATACATTATTACAAATTTACCAATATTAATAAATAAATAATATAGCAGGAACAGTAATAATTTAGCTTTCAAAGTCGAAAATTTGTATTAAATTATTCTGGTTGTAATTAATGTACATTTTTTAAGTTAAAGTTCTTCGAGATGCCACCTCTCTTCATGAAACAAACGATAATAATCTCAATAAAAAAAACTGGTTTTAATGTAAACCTATTTTTTGTAACTAGTTTTCTAGACAACCTTCATTAAAGTGATGTTATGAAGTCTCTAATTTTTCAAACATCTCACACTTACAATAGGTTGAATTTTATTTTACAAACTATTGAAGTTACATACACATGTTACATTATTGATTTTTTAATAATTGATCAAAAATATTCTTGTTTTATTATTTACATCAGTAAAGAGTGGGAGGTATTTCAAGTAATATTATAGTCCAGTTCAAAATATACACGTTACTTTACAAATAATTGTGTACTTACCAACATGAAAAATTCACAATGTCAGTCACGCACGTGCGTACCTTCGGGACATCGCACCGGGAAAACTGTACCGTTGAGAAAATACAACTTCAAGTTAAAAGAAACCAAGTATAGATTTAGCGAGTTTATGTTGCAAAAAAGACCTAAAAATATTTTATTGCCATAAGCATTCAATGTAATACAGTTTAATTAATAAATTCATAAACCGTTCGAATTCTCATTTGTTTATTTTTTATTTAAACGTATGGAAAATGTTCCAGTTATTCGTGATGTGTCAATAAATATAACAGGAAGGAGAAAATTGCTCAGTTTGAACCCTAAACAAAAGCAAATTATGTTAATTTTAATAATGTATTAACACATTATTTCAACCTAATTTAAATTTTGATACTGAAATTCTTTGCGATCAATAAAACTTTCATTTATTTATTATGTATTAAGTGCAGAGACAATTATTCATGACGTACTTTTTTCTGTTTTCCATCGATCATTTGTGAATATAAAAGGAAAGATTAATCTATTATATGTTGCTTATTTTCGTCACAAATTTTTGTCATCTTTCGGTGAATTTCATAATTTATCTCTCATAGAAGGACCTATTTTTATCGGTAAAAAACCTTTGTAAACATGCTGATTCGCGGCATCATCTGAGGCTTTACATTACACCCTACAAGAAGTTGTGAAAGGAACGAAACAAGTGGAAGTTTGAAAACGCAAGTCCGACAAGGCTTATGGTACGTGGGTAGTCTGAAAAGTTACCAGCCTAACACAGAAACAGTATTTTTTTATCAAATTCAGTTTTATTTTTCAATATAGCCTTCTTGTAAATCTATACACTTTTTCCAACGATGCTCCATCTCTTTAATCGGTTGGTCGTTGCATTGGCGAAACACAGCTCGATGAAAATCTCGTCGATAAGACAATCGCTCTTTATGCAACTATCAAGGCGGCTGTCCGTTTACGTACAGTAATAGCATAGCTATCTATCTTAAGTGATAAGTTGGCTTTAAGTTGAATTTGATGGAGCCTGTGGTTGATTAACTTAATCACTAAGTTTGATATATAACCCCTTTCCACATTAACTTTCGTAATTCTGTATACGCATTTCGACAACCAAGCTGTCATCATCAGCAGATAATTGCAAAGTGTCGCACCTGGTAAACCACGGCGAAAAATACCTGTACGAAAACAAATTCCGTACGCGATCTGTACCGTTGAGAACCAAAATATACACTGATAAGTTGGCTCACTGTATTTCCTTTTGTTTGGATATTTTAATTTTTATTCGAATGATGGAAATATAGTTACTTTTTTCAACAACTTCTTGCATAATTTTCTTAAGTATATCTGAAATAAACGTTGTTTACTTGATTATATTCAGTTCAAAGCAAACCAGGCACCACGAAAATTAATTTCATGTTATTGTTGATCCTCCAGCGAATTTTGGAGTTTTAATTATATCACAACCTGTGGAAGGCCCGTTTTACAGTTTACTTTTTACTATTCTACCAAACAGCGCTAATTGTTTACGCATTTCTAAAGTAAAATATTTTCTAGTTTTACTAGAGAATAAAAAAATCAGTGTTTTTTTAAATTTTAGTCATGTCACTGCCAGATAAACGACGACCTCTACAAGTTTTAGAACTTCTAACCTTAATCTATTTTTTTACAGAAACGCATTTCTTACATTACTGAATTTATTTATTGTTTGAAAAGTTAGGAAGCACTACGTACGTGAATTTTCTGGTAAAATTTGTTGACCGACCTTGCAATAAATCAGTTTTAACTTACCCCAAACTGAAATGTAAGGCTTTAATAAGATATCATGTGTTCGTTCAATAACTCCCTCGAGCAAAATTAACGATTGGATGCTGCACGATATGTTATATACTACCTCAGGCGATTTTCCTACTGCATTTGATAATTTAATGGGCAATGTTTGTTGCTATATGTATGTTACGTGTACATATATTGTTGAATAAAAAAAACACCTATTGAGAATAATATTACGGCATGTCAGTATAAATCTATTTTTGCATACATGCTATGTATGTACATACATTATTTCATAATTTTGTTGAAGCTGAAAACACTTTTAAATAAAATACTTTTGGTACTACATATCATGTTGATACATAACTTTATAATGTTTTTGGTTCTAGGACGAGAGTGCCTTGAAAGAAAAATGTTAGCCATATGTCTAAGTTACTTTAATATCGTTTCATTTGCTTGATCGAACAGTTTTCTAACTTGCTAATTTATCCAAAGATTGTTTTGTTGACTGACAAAAGAGAATGGTGTAAAAAAGCGGGTAGCAGAGGAATTAATACACCGGAAGTGGCTAAAACCATGTGTGAAATTTACGGGGAAAAAGTAATTGGGGAGAGTACAGTATAGAAACGTTTTTCATGATTTAATGAGGATCGTTTTTTTTAATGATTCATGCCAATTAATTCGAGAATTGGCCATTATAATACCTTGAAACCAGTCGACCATGATAAAAATTAATAAATTTTGAGTTAAAAAAAATTGCTACGAATTTGTGCTGACAATATATTAAAAACAGTGCATCAACCTGACAATATATTAAAGAACAAATGTCATGAGGCGGGTGTTATTTACGAGCCCAGTTTAGGGCTCGATGAGTGAAGCAAGGAGGACTCTGATGGACGAATGCGATAACAGAAGTTATTTATTTTATATATGTTAGTTTTCTAATTTACTTCTATTACATTTTTTACATAAATAATAGTAGTCAAAAAAAGAAGGTAAATAACCCCTTTCCACAGTAATGTTCGAATTGTGTATATGCATGCAGATAATTAATCACAGTGTTGCACCTGGATCAGCGGTAAAACTTGAACAGAAGAAATCCGCACTAGACATTCACCGTCAAAGGCAAAATACACACTAGAGTGTGTGCTCGGCATACCAGACATTCGTAGTCAAAAGCCAAACTTACACACAGCGTGTGTTTGGCTTTTGATGGTGAATGTCTGGCAGGCATTTGTTTCTGTGTTTTGCCCTGAATTCAGGTGCGACACTGTCATTAATTATCTGCTGATGATAACAACTTAGTTGTCGAAATGCGTATACAGGGATCTTATTTACCTTTTTTGGTTTACTGAATCAACTTTAAATTAAAATTTACCTTCAAATAATAGTAGATTTAAAATTTGGGAAATTTTGTGGTAGTGTGGTAATACACAATGATATTGGGTCTGGGAAAAAGTTCGTGGCGTTTTTTCAGTAAAATTCAACTGGTCCCCGCATGGCGCGTGGACGAATTCATTTAAACCGAATATGCTCCATTATTATCGACAATGTTTCGCCATTTTTTTGGTAGATCCATGATCCCATCGGTGAAAAACTTCTGTGGTTTCTGGTCGAAAAACTGAATCAAGTAGTTTTCACAGGCTTCTTTTGAAACCAACTTAATTCCATTGAGAGAGTTCTGCAGAGATCGAAACAGATGATAGTCAGAGGGTGCTATATCCGGACTGTAAGGTGGGTGCATCAAAACTTCCCAACCAAACTCTCTCAATTTTTGACGGGTCATCAAAGAAGTGTGTGGTCGGGCGTTGTCATGATGGAAGACAACACCTTTCCTATTAATCAATTCGGGCCGTTTTCTTTCAATCGCCTGGCGTAATCTCTCTAGTTGTGCACAGTAGAGTTGAGAATCAATCGTCTGACCAGTTGGAAGTAGCTCGTAGTGGACGATTCCCCTCCAGTCCCACCATACACACAGCATCACTTTTTTTGGCGTCAATGTTGGCTTAGCGAACGCTTGTGACGGCTCACCATCCTTTATCCACGATCTTTTACGCTTCCGATTATCGTACGTAATCCATTTTTCATCTCCGGTTATTAAACGTTTCAGAAACGGCTCGATTTCATTCCGTTTCAGCAGCGCATCGCAGATATTAATTCGGTCCATCATGTTTTTCACGCTCGACTCATGAGGAACCCATACGTCAAGCTTTTTTTTGTAACCAGCTTTTTGTAAATGGTTCAAAACAGTTTTGTGGTCAATGCCTAGCTCCATGCCAATATCGACACTGCTGATATGCTTATCTTGTTGGACTTTTTCAAGAATTTCATCAGATTTTTCAGTGATTGGACGACCGGAGCGTGACTCATCTTTCACATTGAAATTTCCAGAACGAAAGCGAGCGAACCATTTCCGCGCAACAGATTTCGATAAAGTACCTTCACCGTACACAGCACAAATTTTATCACAAGCCTGCGCAGCGTTCTTTCCCTTATCATAATAATATTGCAGAATATAGCGAAATTTCTCATTATTCTTCTCCATTTTCAAGTGCGAATAACTTTCCAACCACTGCACCGATTACAATGTTTCTACGCTCAAACTAACGTTCGGAAGGTCATCTAAAAAACGAGCCGTCGGTGGTGTCGCTGTGACTTGTTGTTCTTTAGTTATCGGCAACCAATGCCATCTATCGGGAAAAACGCCACGAACTTTTTCCCAGACCCAATATTTTTCAATGTGTAATTTTAGTCAATTTTTGATAGAATATTTTGTGCTCAATAAATTTGAAGTAAAATTAATGAGAATTGCTCATGTATTCGACCTGAAACTAGATAAATTGTTGAAAACACTGTACATATTATAATTTACTTCCAATTCTCGTACTAGTTAATAAAGCCAGTTTATGAAATTTGGAGAAAGGCGCACTTTGCATTTGACAGTTCGATTTCACATCTTTTGACTTGGATTTGATATAAAATTTCAGTTGATCACTCTTAAGAAACTAAATTATACTAGACTAAAACAGTCCGTTTATAAACGCATCCTTGTCTATGTTTTAAAAGCGCTGTTATAGCAACAAATTTCAAAAATTTATATCTTTTCAGTTTTCAATACAAAGGCCGCGTTCTTCCTGATTTTTCGATAATATTGCTTTTATTTTCTTCTTGAGGATCTCATCGTAGTGGTTGTATAAATACAAGAAATTTTGTAACCTCTAAACATCAGGAAGAGCAGGACCTTTCTTAGGAGTAAGTTTGTTAGGTGTCGTGAAATTTTGTTTCACAGAATTTTTTCCTGTTTTTTTTAATTCTTAATTATTCTCACTGCCGTTCTAAGAACCCATCTCTCGCTGTTAACAATAGATTCTTTTTGCTCTGCTCTTCTTTCGCGGCCTATACTCTATATTTTCTTACCGAATTCCATACTGTACATTCTTATTAAATGCACGAACCGACTCTATTGTCTCCCTTCGATTTTTGTCGTAATCAAGATAATTGCGTAATTCCGTTTGTTTCCTCTATTTACTCTGTTCTGTTTGTTAACTTCCTCAATTATCCTTAGAATTCTCATCTCAATCGCCAGCATTGTGTCTTATAAAGTTCTCTGTGATATACTTGGTGCGCAATTAATGTATCCCCATCTTGTTTATTACATTATGTTAAAACAAGAAATGCTCCGAGTACGCGCTATTTGTTAGTCAGAACCCAGGATTCAACAAAATTATGTATAAATTTTATTTTTTCTTTATTTCTTTCTTGCTCCAAAACAATTTTCTCATTAAATTAAATCGTATGTTTCTAAAAGTTTTACATTGTTTCTGTTCTTTATGATCACACTTAGCTACTTTACCTGTTAGTATGATGTTAACTTTCTTAGATTAGGTTTTGTTTGAGTACATTATTATTTATATGCATATACATATATGTATAATACAGTCAGAATGCTTCATTATCGTACACCTTTCTATATACCCCATTTCCGTTCTTAATGTCTTTTGTCTTACTTTTAAAATTAATTATATTCTAAGAAGGCTTGCTGTTTACATTTCAATAAGATGGCACTCGTCTTCCGTTTCTCATTTATTTTTTAAACTTTCTCAGCCTCGATTTCTTTTTTCAAATACGAAATCTTATATACATATCATTGAACAAATGAGTTTGAGCATTAAGATTTCTATTATTTTTTAATATAGTGCTACTATGGCATTTTTGCAATGATCGTCAAAAGACTATCCCGTTACTGCGATAAGTTCTTATTCCGACGGAAACATATTATTATACGAAAAACGAAAAATGTGTATTTGGAGAGAAAGTGGAAGTAATTGGGGCGAATAGAATGTTTGTGACGCAGGACCTAAAACTTCAATATATCCAATTTTTCACCAAGAACTTAAATGGTTTCTTGACTTTAAGGACCAGATTGTACCTATAGCAATGGGGTATATTGAGGCACGACCTGAAATATTAATTGAGACTGGTGAAAGACGACGCGAGAACGCAAAAGAGAACTTTTTACGGACGGTTCCAAATGGTATCAGTTTATATGGTAGAATGGCATGCAGTCAACGGCTTCAGTCTTTCCAAGATACTCTTTAAAAATTATTCCTTTCGGATATCACAAAATCGTAGCCATTATCTTACCGGTCTACAGAATAATTACCATGGCGTGATCATTGTTGAAATTGTCGTTTCTATTCAGGAATACGTATCAAATATTCGCAAAAAGTCAGCTAAATTTTCGTTAAACAACACGATTCAAGATTTGTTCACAGTTTGGGTATGTTCAATTATACGTTCAAAATATGGTGTTTATTGATATGCTAACGATACTACTATTATGGTGTCATTTTTTGGTTATTCAAAATAATGTCATCTATTAATATTTATGGAATTGTTGCAGTTTCTGATGGTTCCGCTCGCATATCATGTTCGGTGTTCATATCACGAAACTTTGTTACATATCAGTCTCACAAAATATATATTGAATTGCTTGTTTATGCGTTTTGGGATTCTCCATTTGTCACTTTATTCACACTACCCAAACATTCAAATCAAATGTCAGAAATTATGCAAATTTCACCTATGGCTGGAGGAGACAGGACTAAATGAATCAAAAAAGGTCCACACGAAAATAGTGTTTGTGTGTACGTCTTTTGTCTGTCTAGTAGAGTATAGCTTTAGTATAAACCCAACATTGTATTATCATTACTACTGGAGATGACAACTTAGCTATCTAATTGTGGCAAGGGATGTTTTTTATCTTTTTTGATTATTCACCTGAACGTTCATAAAAATGATGAAGTTTTAAACCAAGTATACATTTTTTATATGTTGATGTACACCATCTTTTTAAGCATGTTCGCCCAAATGAAATATTTATTTTTCCCTAGTATTTTCCGTTTTGTAGCTCAAAAGTAATGGTTGGTAATGGTATTATATGATTATTTACCAAGCATTATACAAATTCAAAAACAAACTGTAGTAATGTTCCTCGTTTGCCCTTCATTCCGTCTATCATCACAGTTGGCACATCCAATTAAATCTAAGGACTTTTATTTAAAAAACATCAAACTACTTTGTAATAGCTCCACTTTGCTGATACATTAACGAAGTTACGAATAAAAGAAAACGTAAATTCCTATCTACACTACCGGTCATATTTATTTGCCCACCCTTAGTTTTAGCCAAAATTATTAAACTATCAAATGTGTACTGAAAATTTATTTATTGTACCAATACAATAGTGTAAAATAAACATAAAATAGTTACATTTTTCTTATATAAAAACTTTATCATTAATTATTATTAAATTTTGCTCTCATCAATGTGCCCACCTTTATTTTTGATAATTGCGGCTCATAACCGCGGCATCCTTTCAATTTTTGCAGTGTCAGTGTATCTTCTGTAATTTGTGCCCAGGCTTCTTGAAGTTGTTCCCACAGTACAGTGGTGGATGATAAGAGCAAGTTCTCGAACCTTCCTGTCCAATTCTTCCCAAAGAAGCTCTATTGGGTTCAGATCAGGACTTTGAGCTGGCCATACCATTATAGAGATTTGCCCTTGCTCTTCTAGTTGACGCAAGTAATCGCCACACAATCTAGAAGTGTGTTTCGGATCGTTGTCCTGTTGAAATACAAAGTTTCCGCCAAGAATCCTTAATCCTGAAGGAACAGCGTTATTTTCTAAAATTTCCTTGTAGCCTTCTTTTCTTAGAGTTCTCTCAATTTTGACGAGATCGCCTACAGATCTTCCGCAAAAACACCCCCAAATCATTACTGAACCTCCTCCATGTTTTGCGGTAGGCGCAATACATTCTGGCAGTACTCTTTCTCCTGCGGATCTTCTTGCGAATATTCGCCTTTAACTACCGAAAAGTTCAAACTTCTATTCGTCTGTCCACAACACATTATTCCACTGATCAATCGTCCAATTCTTATGTTCTTTAGCCCAATTTAGTCGTTTTATCTTGTTTTGCTTTCGTAGTAGTGGTTTTCGCAAGCATTTCTTCCGTATAAACCCGCTTGTCTTAACCTTCTCTGTACCGTGGACACACTAATTGGTTTAGCACGCGCTCTATTCATTTCAGCAGCAATTTCTGGTGCTGTTTTTCGTCTATCGCGTCTACTTATCCGTATTAGATGATCTTCTTTCGTTGGAAAATGTACCACTTTCTTCAAATTTTTTAACGTTGTAATCAACGGTTCTGCGATTTAATCGTGATTCTTTTGCAATTTCGCGATTACTTTTACCCGTACGATGATAAGCAATTATCATAGCACGCACTTGAACAGATAATTCCTTCGTCTTCGACGTGCATTAAAATATTCACAATAACTCTCTATTTCACTGTTTTCGCAACAAAAGATGAACGATGACTGACATAAACTTTATTTTCCTTTTTGAATAACACATCCTAATATTGTAATTAGTTAGTACAATAACACAATATTGGTAATACCTTTCGGAAATGCAGGTAAAACTGTTAATACTGTAGGGATTAGCCTATATAATATTTATGGTATTTTTCCAATTTATGACACCTTTACGATACACACTCCGCGCAACATGAATAGGACCACCCGACTTGTTGCAAGCTTTCAGTGGTTTGAAAAACAATTCATTTACTAAAAATACAATGCAAGTTTGTAATGGTATGATATGGCAAATAATACGCATTATTGCGCAATAGTGCCTAACGTTATGCATTGGGTGACGTAAGTACCACATACATACAAAATGCACCGCGCCGGTTGGATACGACCAGTATTTAATAGTAAGCTACCGGATGAGTGTCGAGTTACAACGTGTATCCGGATAAACAAACATCTGTAATTAAGGGTATTGTGCAACGATGGGACGACAGAAGTGCTTAAGTATCGAAGAAATTGGAAAAATAAAAGCGTTCCATCAAGAAGGGTATTCCTCAAGGGCTACTGCAAAGAAAATAAGTCGATCACACCAGGTTGTGAACAATTTTATTAGGGATCCCGAGAATTATGGAAAACGTTTTAAAGGGCGAACAACATCCGTTACAACTAAGAGAGAACGTCGAGCCATATTACGCGAAGCATCGAATTCGGCATTAACGGCAAGACAAATCGCGAATAACGTTGGAACGAATGCATCGGTAAGAACCGTACAGAAGTTACTGAAGACCTGTCCGCATTTAAAACGTTTGAAAATTAAACGACGGCCTCCTTTAAGGGAATTTCAGTGCACTGCACGTCTTCAGTTTGCTCGAGCAAAAATGGGGTGGACAAGAGAATGGCAAACTGTTATTTTCAGTGACGAGAAGAAGTTTAATTTAGATGGCCCGGATGGGTTTTCTTATTATTTCCACGATTTACGTAAAGATGAAGTGATTCAGTCACGAAGGCGAGCCGATGTTGGTTCAGTCATGGTATGGGGAGCTGTTTCCTATAACGGACCTGTTGATTTAGTAATAGTGAAGGGCAGACAGAATTCGGAAAAGTACGTCCAGCTGCTGCAACAGGTGAAAGACAAATTTTTCAACGTTATGGCAGGTGGGCCATTTATTTTCCAACAGGATAATGCCAGTATTCACACCGCGCGCATTGTTCGACGCTGGTTTCAAGAACAAGGCATGGAGGTTCTCGATTGGCCATCGCTCTCCCCCGACCTGAACATCATAGAAAATGTTTGGGGATGGTTGTCGCGGAAATTGTACTCCAATGCTACCCAATTCAGTTGCGCTGACGAACTAGAGCAGGCGCTGAAACGAAGTTGGGCGGAACTTCCCGTTGACTACTTGAGAACCCTGTATAATTCCATTCCATCCCGACTATTTGAGGTTATAAGAAATAATGGCAAAAGTACTCATTATTGAACAATAAAGTATTTTGTTATTGCAAACGAATCTTTTATTTTGTAGATTGGTCGTATTCAAGTGGCGTTTAATTACTCTACTTATTGTCATTAGTAACATACATTTGCACTGACTTTTACAAAAATTATATTTGGTACCTACATACATCTTTTTATCAACCCTCTTATTTTCGAAAATAACAATTCCAGCGCGCTACCATGTTTATACCAACTACAAATGTCATATATGCAGTTGGTCCTATTCATGTTGCGCGGAGTGTATCATAAACAATTTAAGATTTTCGTAGAAATTCATATGGAATTACTTCCACTAATAATATTGTTGAATAATTATAATACAGATTTTTTGAAAGATAATCCGTATTTCAGGAAACACATAAAATTGGGGTGGGCAAATAAATATGACCGGTAGTGTACATCCTTAGAATGTTATTACTTTTTTTTTTGTAAGTGCAGTATCATCCTACATATTATTAATATTATTTCGTGGAAATATTGGTTTTTTTATGGTTAAAAAAGTCTTGTTCGCGTATATATTAAATGTAACAAAGCCTGTAACGGTTTTCTTCATTAAATTATTATTTGTTGAAAGTAAATTTGAAATAGACGCCGGTAATAAAAGCATCCACTGTATTAAACTTTAAAACTTTACTCACAAAACTCTGACTAAGATATTAAGTTTACTTTCCGACATATAAACTTTCAAATAGGTTATGTTTGCCAGAGAATTTGATTTCAAAACTTTCCCAATTAAATTTAATTTCTAGCTCCTATCCCTCTCGATCAATTTTACTTGCTAAAATGTCATAATTATTTTATGTTGCGTGTGTATATAAATGTACAGACATATTTGGCTTCATATATCCATTCTATCTCAGATTACCACGAGCTATTCTGACAGAAAATCTCGCGACTAAATGCGAAACGGGAATATGTAATCAGTCTTCACTGTAATATATCAAAAATACAATTAAATCAAGTTCTGAGGCAAAATATATAAATAAAACAGTCTCAACTCCTACACTCCATAGACTTTCATATCCTGTACGCGCATTCCGATAATTAATTTCCTAATGTCGACAGAGCAACTTATACGTGGGCTGAATGCGAATGATTTTGTTATAGGATTTTGGAAGACAAAAAAACAAATACTGATGAGAATATATTTGAATATTTCGTTCATTGCCGCTTAATATAGTAAAGTCTTTCTTGGGACTCGAAACCTTGGATTCCACAACCTGTTTCAAGACATTTTTTTTTATTACCTTTGTCCAACGCTCTGTTTTTGCTTTTGAATGGTCAGTAAATCTTAACCGGCCTATTTCTATTTATTTATCTGTTAATTAGAATCCGTTACGAAACTCAACAGTAAATATATGGCTGGTGACGACGATATTTCCACATGCATAGTAAGGACTGTGCTGATGTTTTCGTGAACCCACTTTCCAAAATGTTCAATCTATCTATACAAACATCTTCATTCCCACAGCAAAGTTATTCCACGTAACCCAAAATATGTCTGAAGCCTTGGGTGATGGTGGTCAGTTAGATGTTATTCATAAAGGCTTCGGTCGCCCTTCCGTTACCATCGATCACGTTTTATTTTTGCAGAAGTTATCATACTTTGAGTTTAGCAATTCTCTGATCAAGTTTATGAGGTCATACCTATTAGGTAACGAAAACTATGTTACAACGGATACAAATCTCAATTCAACATCTGAAGTTCCGTAAGGTTCAAATCTTTGCCCCCTTTTATTCAATTAATTTATTAATATTCTAATAACATCTCTTGAATATATTGTATTTTAGCAGATGACATTAAAATATATCACAACATTAAGAATAAAGTTCATGTAGAATTTTTGCAAAATAATTTAGATATTACCTCTAGTTGGTGCTTTATTAACAAATTTAATTTAAATATTTCCAAAAACTATTTTATATATCGTAACATTTACAAAGAAGATCAATTTTATAAACTCTTTACAAGGGTGGTCCCAGAAGTACCCGACCCAACAAAGAAAACACAAAAATTTTGGAAACAAATATGTTTATTTTTCAACATAATCTCCTTTCAGCTCTACTTTTCTCAGCGATGTTCAATAAGTTCAATACCCTTTTTATAATAAGAACTGTCTTGCTCCTCAAAACAACCATTAACTGCCGACATCACTTCTTCATCGTTGGAAAATCTTTGACCACCGAGCCATTTTTTCAAGTTTAGGAACAGAAAATGATCTGAAGGGGCTAAATCAGGCGAATAGGGTGCACGTGGTAGTAATTCAAACTTTAATTCATTAATTTTGGCCATTACAATAACGGATTTGTGAGCTGGTGCATTGGCTTGATGAAACAACACTTTCTTCAAATTTACGACAATTATAAACGTTTATTTGGCTCAATAGGTTGTCGTTTGTGGAGTCTATGCAAATCGTGAACGATGTATGTACACTCACTGCTATCTGCTACAGGTGACAAAAACTATATGTGTTGTAGAAAAGTTCGAGAGTGTTATAAACAAATATTTCGATTCAAGACAAATTTGTGATGGTTCATATAAAGATCCGTTACCTATTTCTAAAGATTATTTAATTTTCATTTTTTAAATATAAGAGTATCTTCTTAGCATGGCGTACGTTGCTCTGCGAGACAAACCATTTCGCTCGACAACAACAGTAGTGAATAATGTGTGTTATTTATGAAACATAAGCGATATAAGTAACGCATGCATCGTAAGGTCGCCCGTTTGTTTGTAGACTTGCCTCGTTATGATCTTAGCCCGCGGGAAAAATGTCCAAACTCTATTCATAACCATATTATAAAGAAACATTTCGAAAGCTCTAGCAAAATTTAGCAGAATAGAGATAGATTTGTAGTTTGGTATATCAGTCACCTAATTTTTTAGTAAAGGACAAATGTTTGAAACCTTCGAAACACTTGAAAACTTTAATGTTTTAGGTTTAATGTTGATTATTTTCGCCATAAGTTTCTCAAGACTATTTGCCACAATCTTGAATTAAAAAACTAGAATTTTCATTATTACCTGCTATAAATTTGTTTTTTAGCTTTTTCATGTACTCATGGTATGGACACTGGTGATATAAGTAAAATTGATTGCCTGGATAATGCGACATATAGTCTGGTAATGTGGGTGATTATTCAGATGGCATATGCGCCAACAAAAAGGCTTTAGCATAACCGTCAACAATTTACATCAGTCTATCGCAATCACAATTATAGTATCGCATATTGCCAGGAATTCTAAAGTTGTTAGACTTAAGTTATACAAACTACCAAAAAGATTTAGGTTCAACTATAATATTACCTTCAATATTGGACAAATAGCCTCTACAAAACTCATGCATTTCATTTTTCAAAATGATTCTCAATCGTTGAAAATCGGTTTAATAATAAATTAATCCCGATTACTTACACTTTACGGTGATAATATTATTTTAATTTAAGTTTAGATTGAATTTTGTAAACCAAGGTAGTAAAACTGCGACAGTTTGAGCATACTAATGGTACAGATCTATCAAAAGCTGAGTCTAAAGTGGAATAAAATTTATCTACTACAACGACATTGATGACATGCTAAGTGACCAATATATCTACATACATCAAATCAGAGTGTTTGAAAAGTGAACTCTTCTAAAATCATGCAACCCGTACAATGTTTAATCTGCACAATTTTACGAAAATAGTGCTTTCAATTACGCCATCTATTAGTATTTTAAATAATTTTGTGTTGTATTTTGCGTGGGGCGCTTTCGAATACTAAATTTCGTTTTATTATTATAAAAAATTCTTAGTTTGTAAAAACAGTATTTCGTTGAACTTTTTTGTAAATGTATTAAAATTCTGTGCATATTAATGTTACCACTTAATTTCTATTATTTCTCCTTGCTTTTAAATTACTTATTATAGTCATTCAAAAGTTAAATGAAGCGACCGTTAAACACGTTTCTAATTTTGTTGGACAATTTGTACAATTCAAGGCAACTTGTTCAACCGCGTTTACAGAAAATTTATATTCAAGAACCTGTTTAATTGTCTAAGAACTGCAAATTGTGTTTTTGGCAAGTACCTACATACATATATGTATGTTAGTTAATAATCAAGTTTAATTTTAGAGAGAATATAATTTTATTCAAATTACAATTTTAAATAATGTGCAAAATTAAAATTATTAATAATAATAATAAATTTTATTTCCAAAATAATGTGCACACAGGACATATCATTACACATAAGAAAATAGCAATTAATACATACTACGCACACTTATGCTAGAAACACGTCTCATCAAGAGAAAAAGATACTATAAATTCGGACATATAAAGTCATTTAAACAATAACAATTTATCGTAAGCAGGTACCGCTTAAGGTTGCTTTTATAAATAGAGAAGTTTGTAATATTTCTAATGCAAAGTGGTAATTTATCGTATAATTTACATCCCATAAAATATGTTCCTTTTTGGAATATAGATTTTGAGTGTGAGGCCGGTAATAAATAATTATGAGTTCGTGTATCGTATTTATGGTTTACATTGCCACTCGAAAAAGCATTTCTGTTCCTATGAACGAAACATAGGAGATCTAATATATAAATATCATAAATAGTTAATATCGAATTACTTCGAAAATGTTCTCTGCAGGAATCCCTATAACCCAACCCAAAGATAATTCTTAGGGCCCGTTTTTGCATCAGGAACACCCTGCCCACCTCCGGCGAAAAAAAAAATAGCGAAAGGGTAATACGTTGTTTGTTTTTAAGTTTTGCACGTAAAACTGGAATAGAACAGTAGATAGTTTTTAAAGACTTCATTGTTTTTCAAAGTATTCACCACGAAGATTAATGCACTTTTGCATGCGCTCGAACCAACTCTAGAAGCAGTTCCACTCGGTTGTTGGTACAGTCAAAATTGCATTTTTGAAGGCATCGACTGCTCCTTCTGTCGATTAGACCACGCAGTCCGTTCTTGATTTCCGTAAAGGTAAAGAAATCGGTGGGACTGTACGGACAATGGTCCAACAATTCAACGTTTTATTGAGTTAAAAATTCAATTGTCTTGCATGCTGTATGCGAACTTGCGTTGTCTTGGTGAGGGATGATTCGTCGTTCGAGGTTGGTTTTTCGAAGCTCAGCGATGACTTGCGGCAAACAAATGGTTGTATACCAATCGGCAGTGATAGTTTTTGATATTGTAGAGGAATTATTGCTACATGATCTGCTTTCGAGACAAATGTCGCTATCTTTCTGAAAACACTTCGAGAGCGGATGACTCAAACAGACGACAGCGTTTATTTTCTGCCTCCTCGTATGAGTAAATTCAAGATTTATTAACAGTGACAATGTTGTACACTTTTTTAGAGTTTCCGGCGTTGAAGCGATCTAGAGCTTTTTAACACCAATTCACTCAAACCACATTTATATTTCTAACAAAAAATTTTATACCAGTTTTTTATAGTCAATGGGGAACTGGCAACACTGTTAGCATTGCCTCCAATCTGATGATTGCATCGTCAAGTTTGTCATTTTTGACAATATATTTACCTTGACAGTTTTATTATCCGGTCGCAATTTCTATTGTTGACAGTAACTTGAAAATTTTATGTCAGCGAAAAAATTGAATAACTCGAGAACATTTCCGTGCAATTGTTTTTCATAACTTTCGGCGTGGATTATCTCAACAAGAATGCATCGACGAGGTGAGTTCTTTATATGGTGGTGAAGCAACATCGAAAACTACAGTATATCGTTGGTATAGTGAATTCAAACTTGGAGGGCGTTCATTGGACGATGAATTTCGTTTTTGTGTCGGAAAACATTAATGCAGTGTCTGACTTGATAATGCAAGACCGTCATGTGACATACCGTGAGATCGAGGCATCTTTAGGTATTAGTAACACCAGCGTGCATAAGATCCTGCATAAACATTTAGCCGTTAAGAAGCTATGTTCACGTTGGGTACCACATAATTTGACAACCGCTCAAAGAAGGACTCGCGTCAATTGGTGCCAAGAGATGCATAAAAAACACAATGGCGGTGCTTCAAAGAACATTTATAAAGTCGTCGCAGGTGATGAATTTTGGATCTATACCTATGAGCCCGATAGTAAACAGCAGTCGACTGTGTGGGTATTCCAAGATAAGCCAAAACCAACAGAAGTTGTTCGCGCTCGAAGCACATCAAAATAAATAGTCGCCTGTTTTTTCGGAAAAACCGGTCACATTGCAACCGTGAATTTAGAGAGTTGTAGAACGGTCAATTTCGAATGGTAGACAACTATTTGTTTGCCAAAAGTTTTTGGAGAAATAAGGAAAACAAACCGAAGACGACAGATCATTCTCCACCATGACAATGCGAGCTCTCGCGGGTCGGTTCAAACAATTGAATATTTCACCGGGCAAAACATTGAATTGATGAGCCATATGCCGTACAGCCCTGATCTAGCACCCTGTGACCTCTTTTTGTTCCCACACGTGAAGAATAAACTTCGTGGTCAACGGTTTTCTACGCCGGAAGAGGCAGTTGAGGCATTTAAAACTCATATTTGGAGATACCGCCTTCACAGTGGCGGCAATGCTTTTTGGATTGGTTTAAACAAATGCAAAAGTGCATTGATTTTCGAAGAGAATATTTTGAAAAGCAATAAAACTATTTTCGATAATAAAAAAAATTTTTTTGTTTACTATTCCCGAAATATAAGCAGCTACCTTCGCATAAGTTTTCTATTTCGCTCATTCCCCCAAATGAAACGTGCCATATAAAACTCATCAAAAGTTATTTATCAGGATTATCAAAATGAGTTTGTAAAAACTATTAAATTTTAATAGAAAAACATTTTTCTTCGCGACCACGGTCAATTCGCATTATGTTGCATAATATTACAATAATAAATAAGTTGAATATACCCAATTTTGGCGATCAAACAAAGTTAGTAGCATCATTAATTTGAGTCATATTACTTTTGCTCTAAATGTGTTAGGTATTCCTCTATATCTATCAAATATGCCCAACTCTCTTTTGCTGTAACAAATTATTTTCTTAATTTTGAAAATAACTTAACTTTTCGTGAGAATGTTGTAGATCGATTTTCTAGTTTTACGTCATTTATAAATTTGATTAAAACTTGAATTTTAAATATTCAGTTTCACTATGAGATGAGCCAAACATGTGAATTTGGACACATGTTCAAGTGTTGAATATTTTGAGAAACAAATTCGCATATGTTTCTCATTTTAAGTAGTTCTATAATGCATAAAAGTTAATAAATTAGAAACAAATATTTAATTAATAACATATTTTAAAATTGAAAACATTTGTATTAAATTTTTTGTCGAAAAGTAAATTTCGTTATTTAATTAAATAGTAAAGCAAGTAATATAATATTTCCAATAAACTAAGAGGCAACATTTTACGGTAATTTTAAAATGTGTTTCACACAAATATAAAAGCGAAGTAAGGTTACTTAAGCCAATGTATAATTCAGGTAAAATCCCGAACCGTAAAACTTTTTATACCCACGAACTCCAACATTATTTCTTCTCTCTCGCTTTGGCCGTGTAAGAAAAAATAAGAACAGACAGCTGTACTTTAGGTCTTTCAACTTTTTAACCAGTAAACTACTTCAGAGTAGCAACTTAAAAGACATAAATCTACGTATACCTTCTGGGCCAACGCTTAAGTCATTAACATAATGGGCGACTATACTTGCAGTTTAGATTTGCTCGGCTAGGTACTTAACTAAGATATCTTATAATTATTGCAATGTAAATAAATATTCCTTTGTATACATATACATATATACATGTTTTGGGTTTACTTACGACGTCCGCTAACGCATTCATTTAATATGTGGGAAAATTCGTGGAGCGTAGCGTTTATTCCTACATCTGTAATTATGGAGAGGTAGTTATGAAATAAATTATGTTGCAAATTATATTCAACTAATACATGCAAATAAAATATTTGTGTTTTCATAAAAGTTGTGTCTACGGAATGACATTTATCATATACTCATTTTTATAAGGTGCGTCAGGAGGATTGCACAAAACTCCAATGTATTTTACACTTTACTCACAGTACAGCTGTGATGTTAATTCTTCGTTCTGCAAAACAGTATCATTATTTATATTGATTACACAGGCCAGCCAATAAATATTTTTTAAAAACTTTTTTCAAAATTCAATCTGTTTTTTATGTATTTTAGTGTGCTGAATCCAAATGTTCAATCCGTCTTTTTCTACCACGTACCAATTTTACGCAATATTTATCTTTTGTTGGGTATCATAGTATTAAAATACGAGGGGTGTTTCCAACATTCTGGGAATTGGTGCTATAATTAAATAACGCAGAACTTATACGCAATGTTATTGATGCCAGACAAGTCTTGACATGTTTATGCAAGTATCTAATGCAACATTGTTCAGTCTGATTCAGGTATTCGACTGATGTAGACGCGTTTTAGTAGCACTGTTTTTGTAACCATCGAACACACGGTAAAATCTCAAAAAGCGATAATTTTCTTTTTGTGGAAAGAAGATGTGAAAACGTGAAAGTATTTGGTGAATCTGCAGAATCCAAAAGTACTGCTTATCGGTGGATCGATCGTTTTAAAGCCGGTAGAACATCACTAGAAGACGATCCACGCAGTGGGCAGCCAAGCACGTCGGTAAATGAAAGAAACATTACTGCCGTCGAAAACCTACTGAAAGACGACAGGCGAATGACTATTCGTCAAATTAGTGTACACCTAGGGATAGGTACACGACAAGTTCATGACATCTTGCATGATTGTTTGGACGTTAGTAAGGTTTCGGCGGGCTGCAATAGGTCCGATACTTGTCGTCAACTTCAAGAGCTGTTAGCCCGTTACGGTGATGAATTTTGGCAACGAATAATAACCACTGACGAAACGTGGATTCCTTATTTCAATCCTGAGACGAAAAGTCAATCCAAAGAATGGCGCAAACCTGAAGAAGGGCCTCCACTTAAGGTGCGTGCAGTTCCGTCTGTTGGAAAGGTAATGCTTACTGTATTCTGGGATAGCGAAGGGATTATTTTCAGGGATTATCTGCCGAGAGGTACTACAATTAATGCAGAATATTATTCAAATTTATTATCCGGACAGGCACTAGTCAAAAAACGGCCTGAAAAGTTGCATAAGCGTCCTTTATTGCAACAGGATAATGCAAGACCACACACCTCAAGAAAAACGAAGGATGTTTTGAACGATTTACGATGGGAGTTGCTGCCGAACCCACCTTATTCCCCGGATCTTGCACCCAGTGATTACCATCTGTTCCCAGATTTGAAAAAACCCTTACGGGGGGGGTATGTTCGATTTGGAAGTTTAACTGACGTAAAACGTGCCATAAATAGGTGGATCGACAAGACACCGAAAAACTTCTTTGAGGACGGCTTAAAAGAATTAGTTTATCGTTAGGATAAATGTATTCAGTCAAAAGGAGATTATGTTGAAAAATGACATTGTAATATTGACGAAAATTAACAAAATTATAAAAATTATATGTAATTCCCAGAACTTTGGAAACATCCCTCGTATATAGTTAATATTTAAAGGTACGTAATTTATTATAAGAGTATAATTGAAAAATTTAACATTTTATTATTACAATGGTAGTGTAAGTTTGAATATGAACAGTTTTTTACTTATTAATCTAAAGTTTTGTATTTCCTCAACCTCTTCACGGTAAAAGTTCAAGTGTAGCTTTTCCTTTTGTATAATGCTTCTGGAGTTGCTCGTGGAAGAGTCCAACAGTAATCTCCCATCATGTTGACATTTCAACGACCATGATACCGTTTCCCCATCTCGTTATATTTTTTTGGTGGAAACGCTCCCCTCGTTCCTCACTTACAGCTCCAAGATTGTCAGGGATGCACCTTCACACTCATGTTACATCCCAGTTCTCGAAATGTTTTCAACATGTTTTGAACTATATTTTCGTAATTAGGATCTTTCTGATTGCCTAAAAACTTCAAAACAGGTATTATTATACGCTTACAATACATAAATAACGTAAACTAAACGTGCGAGGAAACTTTACACCCTGTGGTATTTTAAAGTTCATTTTCGTCAGCAGGTCAAAAAACATGAGGTGAGCCAAATTTATAAAAAAGTTTTTTCATGGTTGGCCTGTGTTATTTCTCGCATGTGAGTCCATTTTAAAAAGAAATATTGAATTTCGCGAATTGCGAAATTATGCCTGATAGAATCTTTCGTTTACATACTTTGTTCTCTGCGTTGTAACTTTCAATTCAAATGTCAAAAATTAACAAAATTTCATCGGTTTGTCATAAAAAAAGGTAACAAAATTAAGATATTGTAATAATAATATATTTATTTCTGAAAACGTAGTATACACACATATACACATGCTAGAAATACGTCAATACCTAAATAAAGTAATATAAAAAATAGATTATGGTACATAGAGAAGTCATTAATATTATAACAGTTTTGAGTTTTTAAGTGTACATGGTAATGTATTGTACGATTACCCATAAAAAAGACATCCTCTTTGATAAATAGAAAGTTTGTGAGTAGCAGGTAGTAGGTATTTTGTAGTACGGATGTTGTATTCATAACCCGGGCTATTAACAGAACTTTGGCATATACATTTACAGACATATACTAAGAAAGCTTCCAGTCAGTATATAATGAACGTAAAAGGTTAGTAGACACATAGACCTGAAAGTATTTTTGCTAGAATCACAGTATTTTAAATTATATACAATTCTGAAGGCTTTTTGCTGTAATAGAAAAATTCTTCCGATATGAGCTGATATTTCTTAATGCATGATGCCGAAGCACATACGCAATACGAATTTGGAGTTATAAAAGGTTAACAAAAATAGGTGTTATATGACAAGTTGCCTTAGGGCGAAGTATGTTGTAGTTAAATTATTACAAATAAAATCAATGAGAAATTAGTTTGTTTTAAGTAATTATAATTCCTAATACTTTAGCGCAAGATAAAGAATGTTTGTCTTCTTGGATTTCTATGGTAATTTTAATGGAGCGTGTGGTTGATTAACTAGATCACTGAAGGTTGATATATATCCCCTTGCCACAATAAACCGCTGAAAGCCAAAACGTACATAGTGTACGTTTTGGCTTTCAGCGGTACGGATCGCGTGCGGAATTTGTTTTCGTAGGGGTATTTTTACCGTAGTTGTCCAGGTGCGGCACTGGTAAATTATCTGCTGATGATGATAACTTAGTTGTCGAAATACGTATATAGAAAACGAAAATTATTGTGGCAAGGGGTTATATATCAACCTTCAGTGATCTTGGATTTCTATATTTATAGCACATTTACTTTTGTTATAAAAATGAACCAAACTAGTCTTATTAGCATTCGTTACCAGTTGGTTTCTATCCAACACCTAATATTTAAGAAGGTAAGTTCTGCTTTTTTCTTTAGATCCAGTATATTTTTGGAAGTAATTAATATAATAATGTCATCTGCATATAAAGTAATCTGCAAAACTGATACAAGACGACAAACGATGAACATAGATCAGAAACAGAGTAGGACCCAGTATAGAACCCTTAGATACACCTAAGTACATCAACAGTACAAATTTGTATGGACGACGTTTAAAAAAACAAATAATGCAGTATCAGTACCTCTATTTGGACAGAAATCATGCTAATATTTACATAATGATTTAAAATTAAATAAATAATTTGATTCTTATTCATGATGGATTCATAAATTTTTGCAAAAATCGATAATAAGCTAAGTCGATAGTTAAAAACACCTTCTTTGAAAGAATAGTTGATAAGATACGATAATATTGAACTGATTGAAAGGTAAAAAATACTTTAAAATAAAGAGTGATATGAAAATCGTTTTATTGCCTTCCTCAAAATTTTATTATTTATACAATATTATATCTGCCTCACCAAATCCAAGCATCCCCAAATATTCTTTGAAAGTGTGTCACATTTATAAAAAAATTTTTTGTAGGTGATTAATCATATTGTATTGTTTTCCATATTCATGAATTCATTCCATCCAGACTATGAAAAATAATAATGTTTGATTAATCACCTACAAAAAAATTTTTTTTATATGCGAAACTTTTAAACAATATTTGAGGATGTTTGGAGTTTGGTGAGGCAGACATAATATTGTATAAATAATAAAATTCTGAGGAAGGCGATACATCTATGTATTGCCGAAACGTAAATAAGCGAAATAGATTCTCAATCAACACTTCCGCAGAAAAATACAAAAAATATTATATTATTATAAACGGCAAAAAGAGAAACATACTAATGAATATATATACATATATATATATATTAGTAAGGACTGTATAATCGACCGTACTCTTAATATCTTAAACGTAGCTATTATCGGGTGTATCGGTCTGTTGAACAAAGACTCAAACAATAATTAGTTTTCAATACTCTATATTTCGCTGCCAAATCTTTGCAGCTTCCTCAGGAGTATGAACTAAAAGGAGTCATACACTGGCTGATTCAAAATAATTGTATAAATTGAAAGTTATTTACCTGATAATACCTGATAATATTTTTGTTTAATATATATATATATATATATATATATATATATATATATAAAGAGAGAGAGTAACCGCAAACAAAAAAACCTGCTTTAAGCACACCAAATTTAGTGACACAATTTAACAGTTCATTCCTCTTCACTATATGCATATTTAACATAATAGATTATAATTCAATAACTTTGCTGGCACTTGAGCGATGTAAGTTAACAAAATCGTAGCTGTCAGTGGAGCTAAAAGGAAGGGACCGAGTGTAAAGTTCAATCTAACTCAATAAGGTGCTGCGTCGCTACATTTTCTTAGTACAATTTTATCTAAAAAGTGCTCCGATAATTAGGTTAGGCCCGTACGAAAGAGTACTTTAAATTTAATATTTTCGTAAAATAACGAATCCACAAACTAATACATCACAAAAATTGTTTCTTAAAATACTGCGTTTTTAAGAATATATTTAATTTTATGTTTAAATTTTATGTATGTTTATTTTTTCTTAATAAGTTTGTTTGAATGAACTGTAAATAAGCCCCATGTTGATACGTCTAATGTTATGAAAAAGATGTTTACTATAAGTTGGTTAAATTTAAAAAAAATTAGTTTTTCTTAATATGTTTATGAATGATTTTGTTTCAAATTACTGTGTATTAAATATTATATATTATTATAGTGTAATGTAATATAAATCAATACTTACCTGTGTGTTCTACTTTGTTAGTCTTACATCTTATTTTTTTTTTAATTTTATCGGCTAGCTCATATTTTCTTTTTAATATTATAATGCACTATTTGTAAAAAAATACTCAAAAATGAGATTCTAATCTCACAGGCATGAGTAACAAACTTAAACTCAATATACTGACAGTTCACGCATGCAATTACACCAAAAGAGAACCCTTACCTTTAATAAGTTGTACATTGTTATTATACGAGGATAGTTTGACAAGTAGTGAGAATGGCACATAGGTGGCGCCCTAATTGGTAAAACAAATGCACTGTTATTTAGGTTGGCTATTTATATGTTTACATTCCGATATTTAGATAAATCGGTTGATTAGTTTATTTTTAACAGCTGATTGAAAAAGAAGCAACACGTCGTTTTGTTAAAATGGAAAAAGCAGAGTATCGTGCGGTGATTAAATACTTCGTAATTAAGGGTATGAAAGCTACCGAAATAAAAGATGAGTTACGGGAAACATTAGGTGAATCTGCTCCATCATCCGCCACAATAAGTAGATGGGTGAATGAACTTAAACGTGGTAGAACAAGCTGTGTTAATGAAGCGCGCTCTGGAGCACCCAAAATCATGACTTCTAAGGAAATGATTATAAAAATCCATAGTGTTTGGACCGTTATAAGCGGAATCCGGTTGATTTTTGTAGGCGATTTATTACTTGCGATGAAACTTGGATACACTACAGTACACCAGAAACTAAACAACAGTCGAAACAATGGTTAGAACGTGGTTCTGCACCTCCAAAGAAAGCGAAAACCACTTTAGCGGCAAAGAAGGTGATCGCATCAATTTTTGGGAATTCAAAGGGCATTTTGCTCATTGATTACCTTCAGAAAGGTGCCACAATAAACGGACAATATTATGCAGAACTTCTACAAAAATTAAATGTTGAGATTCGTGCTAAACGGACAGGAATGGCAAAGAAAAAGATTCTGTTTCACCAAGAAAACGCTCCCTCGCATACCAGCACAGTTGCGATGTCCAAAATCCACGAGTTGCATTTCCAATTAGTACCGCATGCGCCTTATTCGCCGAATCTAGCTCCTTCCGACTTCCACCTTTTTCCAAAATTGAAAACGGCACTAGGTAGAAAGAAATTTTCGTCTAACGACAAGCTTATCATCTTCGTAAATGAGTATTTTTGCAAGCCTTCCGGAATCGCATTTTAGAGATGGCATAAGGGCATTGGAGCACCGTTGGAATAAATGTATTGCTGTTTTAGGAGAATATATTGAAAAATAAAAATTATTTTGTATTTAAAAAATTCGTTTTTCTTTTCCATTCTCACTACTTGTCAAACTACCTTCGTATTCAAAATTTATCATAAAATACATCTCACTAGTAATATCAAAATGAAATGCTTTAAAAATAATTATTAAACACAAATACTCATTATATGTAATTAAATCATAATTATTTTAAATTTTATATTAATATATTCTTTTAGATAATCCCTATTTATGTTTATTAATTTAGTAGTTAGTAGTAATTTCTGTATTTCTGGTTTTCCTCAACACTATGGGCTACAACAGCAATATTCTCAGTTGTTCGTGAGCGACGTGCACGAGTTCGATTCTTCACATCACTAAGATGTCCCAACAGCTCAAATTTTTCCACCAGTTTCACAATTGCTGGCCGAGAATGTGCTTCACGGTGACCCAAAAATGCTTTAGTTTTGCGAACTGTGACCGCGAATTTATCAACATTTTTGTAGCGAATTTTAATAATTTCAATGCGTTGTTGAACCATACATATATCGTTCCGTTTTTATTATGGCGTAGTTTTTACTTGTCATCTATCAAGTAGTTACAGGTTGAGTCAAGACAACTGTTATAATGGCGGGCTATTGAAAATAAAATGTCTTATTGGAACACCTTTTAGTATGAATGTATTATGTTTATCTTTTAATTAAAATTTAATAAGATATTGGTTTTAGTTAAGCTATAATATTAGAACACTTATCTGAACCTCACCTTAACCAAAGTAATTTTTAATTTTTGCTAATACGCCCTTATTGCTGGGCAATGAAATGCAAATATTAAATAAAATTAAATATGCACGTAATATAAAAAGAACTAAAAGTAATTAATGGAATTACTTAAATCTAAATAATTCTTATTGTTGTATTATTTGTTAACAGTTTGTATATATATATATATATATATATATATATATATATATATATATATATATATACGCCTGTGTATGTGTATTGAAAAATGACTTATACATAAATGATGAAGTGTGAAAACATTGAAAACCAGACATATGGGAAATATCATTAGCCGTGTATAGAAATAATTATACCTGGTTATTTATATTGATTTTTACCGACATTACGCGGATGAATAATTAGACCACGAAATATATTATTATCCAACATTAAATTAAAATTAGGTAAATATAATATTACGAAGGTATAGTATATGTTCGTATTTATATTTTATTTCTTATTTAGTTTTTGAAGTGCCCTCTGTCATCCCTTTATGTATGTGCTGTATTATAACGTACCCTTCGAATACAAATTTTTGCCTCGAACTCTAGAAAATGTACCTACAATAAATTTATTCCTCTTCAGTTTTTTTTCAGACAATGTAGCTGTTTTTTCAAGTTTGCAAAATTTCGTAAGGACAAGCCATCTCTGTACTTTATTCCAAATGTGAATAGAATTTAGTATTCCGGTATTAGCAATAGCGTTTAATTATTCGGGAACGTTCCTTTGAAATGCAAATTGTTCCATTATTTGAATTTCAAAAAAAAAGTTACAAAGTAACGGGTAGATAACCGACAACACAATGAATAATTGAATTTTTTTTAAATAGAGGTTTGCATTTCAATTTTTAATGTCATCGAATTAGCGTCTTCTTCTTAAACAATAACCACGTTTGACGTATGCTGTGTATAGACGATTTTCGAATTCTTCGAATAAAGCACACCTTGTTCGAAGTTTTTTCTTTCATATTGCAAACGTAGTTTTGATAAACATTGCATTTTTCTGGTGTGATGACGCACTACAACGCCGATGACGCACTACAACGCCAACAGGTGTTGAGTCATTATTTTTACAACGGTGTAAAATTTCGCATTACAATAATTACTACAATTAGTCCAGGGACTAACCAACGGATGGCACAACTAATCACATATCCATACCATCATTGAATAGTACCAACCTTCAAATGATACGTGTTAAAATTTCAAATGGTTTAAGTTACGTTACTTTTGTAATTTTCAAAACAATGGAAAAACTGAGTTTCATGTGATAAGACATTGCTTTTTAAGGGAAAAAATACCACTCAAGCTTAGCAGTGGCTTGAAAAGTGTTATCCGGACTCTGCTCAGCCGAAAACAACCTTTTGTCGATGGCATACTGATTACAAACGCGGCCGTACAAATGCAAATGATACCGAACCCTCTGATCGCCCAAATGAGGTTGTTATTCCAGAAAACCCTTAAAATCGTGATGGGCAATTGAAAAGTGAAGTTGCGTGAGATAGCTGACATCATAAAGATGTCATTTGGTAATGTTTATACTATTTTTCATGAACATTTAGGCTTGAAAAAGCTGTTTTTCAAACTCACAATAGAACAAAAAATAAACAACGTTGCTGCGTTTACGCAAAATAAACAGGAATTTTCGCGGCGTTGTGTCACAATGGATTAAACATAGATCAACCACTACACTCCGGAATCTAATCGAGAATCAAATGAGTGGAGAACAGCCAATGGAAGTAGTCCGTAGCGCCCAAAGACGCAACAGTCGACCGGAAAGGCTATAGCGTCAGCATTTTGGGATGCGTATGGTGTAATATTGCGAATATTATATAACGTTATTGGAGCGCTTGATTGCAGAAATTGCAAAAAAAATGTCCCTATATAAAGAAGAAGATTCTCTTTCACCAAAGCAATGCACCGTGTTACAAATCGTTGGGTTATGATGGCCAAATTGCACGAGTTGAGCTTCGAATTGCTTCCGCACACACTGTATTATCCAGATTTGCTGGCAGAATGTATGGCACGTGAAGAAGACTATGTTGATAAATAAAGAAGAATTTTTCAAAAAAAAAAAATTGTTTTAGTAGTTAACGCGCGACTTATTGATTGATGTGTTAGTATTAGTATGATATTGAACATTCATTCATTAAATCTTTCCCGACAAAGAATCTATTGGAATAATAAGAAGAAAAACTGCTATCCCTTTCAGTGGTCTCGGAATCGAATCCGACGACTCGCTCTCGAAAGTTTTTCGTTATTGTCCTTCTCCTTTAAGTAAGTTCCGAGCGCGAGTGTAATAATAACTCAAAACCTACCAACGCGCACTTGTAATTGAACTGTTAAGGGATGCGTAGACATGGATTATTATTGTTAACAGTACAATCATTGAAGGAACTCTGATTTAGTGAACTTAATATTTTTTGTAATATTGTTTTGCTCATCCTGTTTTTACTAATAAAAATACAATTTCTTCTTCGTACTTATAAATAAATTAACTTGATTTACTCCATATAGTAACAGCTTTTTATGTCAAATTAGATTTACCATATAATACTTAGTAACTGCGAAATAACAGCAATATTACTGCTTTCATTTTGAGCAGTTACTGATTGATTCCTCTCTAACTTCCTTCCGCTAAAAACTTCGTCAACAACTTCCTTTCCCATATTTCCAATTTCATCTGTTTTGCTTGATCTTTTATTTGGTCAAAATTCCATGTTTTATATGCATTTATGATTATCGGCTGTATATCCATATCTTTGCACTTCTGGAAATTCGTTTGGCCTTCAAAAGCCGATGTACGGTTCTAACACATCAATTTTCTGCCATTATTTGTGTTTGAATTTCCTCCTATATCGCAGGTTCATTCATTCTTATGACTAGCTACCTCGTTTCTCTGAATTCTATATTAGACCACTCCACAGTTTTCTCTCTTTATTAATGTATAGTCACCCCTTCTTACTTCGGTCAAAAATATCTTAATCTAATATATTTAGTTGAAACAAGCTGGTTATAAAGCATAGTATAAATATAAAATAGTTATACAAAATAAGATATTAAGTGAAAAGACTGCGATAGGAACTGCGGTAACTCACGAATGTGTTAAGACTGTGTCCAACAAAAACAGACCAAAATAAATTGGGGATATTCGAAAGAAGGGTTATAAGGAAAATATATGGATCAATAAAGCTAGAAAAATGAGAGTATAAGAGAACAGTGAATTTGGAAATAAATGATATTTTAAAAGGAGAAGGTATGGAAAATAATAAAAGCCCAAAGACTGCGAAGGTATGAAGAAAAAGTTAGACCTCAGTAATGAAAGAATGACATAATGGAATCTAAAGGGAGAAAGATAAAGAGGAAGGCCGAAAATGCGATGGAAAATCAGGCGATTGAGGGTAGGATATACCAGATATAGGAAGGTGGAAAGAGCAAATGCAAAATAGAAGGAAATGGATAAAGTAGTAGAGCAAGCGAAAGCTCACTCAAAACTATAAATGATAGAAGCACCTGAAAGACAGTGAAGTGACCAACCATAATAAAGTGATCTAAGAACCCAAGACAAGAAATTGAGTGGTTACTGTCACTTACGGAACTACAGCCCTATACATTTCTCCTTATATTTTGTTCCTTCTGTTTCTTTAATTAATGACATCTCTTTTTCTCTATTTGTATGCTCATACCATATTATTCTTACTACATATATATATATATATATATATATATATATATATATATATATATATATCATTACATAAACATACATATATTACATATTTGTGTATTTTTGCGTGCGCATAAAACAATTATTCATTTGAGGCACATTATACAAGTAGAAATATGATTACTTTGACCAACATAAACACGACTACAAATTCAGTAGTACATTGCGTGTGCAGCGGAACGAAATTTTATTAATGTATACAGTTTCCGCCTGATTATTATATAAAAGTCTACGACAGTCTAAAATGAGCAATCTGGATAAGAACACTAATACGTAATGAGCTACTTAATAATAAAAATAGAAACTTAATAAATAATATACTAAAAATTGTAATTTTAGAAATAATAAGAAAATCAATAAAAGTTAACGGTTGTGTTCATCTAAAGGAAATAGCGGTCTGTAATAAGATATAAAACTTCGATATAGAAAATTATATTGCAAAAGTAGTACAATACCATAAATGTAGTGACATGAAATTTGAAAAAATTACCTCGTAAAAAGATAAGGATTGATCGTTTAAGAAATCATTAAAATTTATTTTGTTTTATGAATACACTAGGTTCCTTTGTAATGAAAACAGAATGCAGTTAGTGATGTCAGGTTAATTTAAATTGGTGAAATTTTTATAGATCCATAAGACTTAATAAATAAACCAAATCTTTATAATTTTATTTTAATTGAGTGAAATGGATTGAATTTTCAATTTCTTATACTTTTGCGAAATATTAAAACTAGAACCTTTTTCCAAAACTGACATATCGAAGACTTAAGTTCAATGGCGTTGTCCTGTCTTTTATGAACGCTGGGTACCGAAATGACTATTATAATAATTCAGTATTTTTTGTTGGCACCAGTCATTGGATTCATTCTTCCGCTGACATTTATTCCCTAAAATTTTTAAAAGTTCCTTCGGGTAGAAACAAAAATATATGTGTTTTATCATTGAAAGTAAAAGTCACTCAAACCATTGCAGTACCACCCCCAAAAATTTCGGCTGATTGCAAATTATATTTTCTTTATTCAGACCATACCATTAATATCTGTAACCATCAAGACTAACTAAACTATTATTTTTATGTCAGAAATTATAATACTCCTCCAACCATGATTCAATATCTTAGTTTCCTTGGTTATGTCTTTCCATTACGAGTAGTTTTATCCTTTCTTCGCATTTGGAAGGGTGTTCGGCTGAATGAAATTTATTGCCCACGTCTCTTGGTTACAGGCAATTTTAAATTAGTTCTACTTCCTGCGTAGTTACATCACTTGAATAGATCAAGATTAATAACTTCTGATTCCCGCCTGAAGAACAATTTACACTATGTACTTCGCCTGATTTGATAAAATTGTAATCGTCCTATTTTTTTAATAATATGATGATAATTTGAGGGAAGGTGAGACTTAAAATGAAACCCTTGAATTACGGCAATGGAAAATATTCCCCTTCAACATTAATACGCTATGACTAGCAATGCTAGAGTGTCATTATATTAGTTTTATATTAAGGTCGTCAAAGTACTTCTATACTTTTGCAATAATTTCCTTGGAAATAAGTGGAAGCCTGAAAATCCAGTGAGTAGGATAATCGCGAAATCGTAATTAATCAAATTATTCACGAACAATGCGACTGGTATGTGACGGCGCATTGTCATGATGGAATCGCGTTTGTTTTGAGCTATTGCGGGTCTGTTTAAGATAATGACAACTTTCGCTTCAGCATAATATGTCCCGTTGATAGTTTAGTCCTTTGCGAGGTAGTCGGTAAGAAGTATTCCCTCCGAATCCCAAAATATCGTAACCATTATCTCCAGACGAGGAAAATAACTTGGATTTTTTTGGCGAAGACGGCTGAGATTGCCAATTCGATTGTAACACTTAGTAATCCACACAAATTTCATCGACCGTAACAAAGCGATGCAGAAATCGACTAGGCTTATGTTAAAGAGCTTCTAATTGTCGTTGGAAATTCGCTCTCTCGCGTTTTTTTATCTCCATTTAGTAAACGCGGCACCCACCTGACAGAGAAAAATTCGACGTGCAAAATGTGGTATACACGTTCAATACACATTGCCACAGTATTAGCCATCTCCAACAGTCTCACTTTTTCAACCATTCTTTAAAAGATGACATGTTCTGGTAGTACAGATAGTTTTTCATCTTCGAGACTCATGCCTTCAAGTTTAAAGCGTGGCCTGGCCATATAGATGGTGCGTGTATGACGAATAATTTAGAAGCATATTTCCATTAGGTGAACGTTATAAAACATCTTATTAACGACGCGTTTCAAGTATATTAAGTCTCATCGGAGAGAAACTCTGGTGTTAAAGAATCGTTCTTTAATAACACCAGAGTTCACCTGATGAGAGTTAATATACTCGAAACGCGTCATAAACAAGGGTTATTAACATTTGAAATGGTTCTTATAACGTTTAAAACTTTTACAGTTTTTTATGTTTAGAAATACATTTCTTGGTAATTGCAAACTTTTAACAAAAACAAGGTAGATCTAAGGGAGTTACAGAATTCTATTTAATTGCAGAAATTTTATTTAGTATAGACTATAAAACCTAGTCACGTTGCAAGAATTATGATAAAGCATTTAGATAAAAACAACTAGTCTAGAAGTCCAATTAACTAAATCGAATCATCCTTTTCTTTTTTATTCTTTGCTTCGTCTTGTTGAAATTCTTTTAGGACTTCATGTTATCTCGCGATCTCTTTATAAGACGCGCTGTTCTTTTATTAATAAGTTTACTATCTCCTGCCTCCTCCTTTATTAACCAGCTTTGAAATCTATTTTTGTTTTTGATAATCCAAATATTTATGTCAGTTATTGCACACTCTTTTATTCGCATTAAGTAACCTATTGTATTTTTTTTTCCTATTGTTCTCAATATAATAATAATAATAATAATAATAATAATAATATCTTTATTGTCCAACAGACAGGCCATTTAAAGGACAAATCAAACAATATGTACAGTGTGCAAGTATTAAATGAAACTAACTTAAATATATATAAAAATTAAAATATACAATATTAATAATAAATGAAAACTAAAAACTTAAGAATATATTTATAGGCAAAAAAAAATAACTTATATGAAACCAAAGTTATACCACACTCTTAAACCACCGAAAGTATTACCTATGAAAAGGATCTGGGAATAGCCTATTCGCATTCCTGCACATATGGGTAAGTGGAGCTTTCAATAGAACATTAGTCCTGGCCCTCGGAAGAGCGAAGGAATCAAAAGACCGAGTGGAATGAGAAGGAACCAATAGACTAACCTGAGACAGTACAGAAGGGGCATCCACATCATTGTTAATTAAGTTAACAAGAAACTTCGCACTGGTAGCATCCCTACGACAAGACAAAGATTGGAAGCTGTGTCTAATCAATAACGCCTCATAATCAACTCCCTTCGATGGGTATGTACCATCAAGCCGGTAAGATAAGTACTTTAAAAATCTTTTCTGGATTCTCTCCAGAAACAAACTTTGATAAATATAGCACGGATACCATACCACCGAGGCATACTCAAGCTTAGTCCGGACAAAAGCATAGTATAAAACCTTGAGAGCCGTAATGTTATTAAAATGTCTGCAGGAACGCACAAGGAAACCCAAAGCACGTGACGCCGAAGCACATATAGTAGTGATGTGATCTGTAAATTCCAATCTGGAGTCAAACAGGACCCCAAGATCCACAATTCTCGACTTCCTCAGAATGACAGTGTGATCAATGGTGTACTGACTAATAAGGGGATTATTGCTTTTAGTAAAAGTTACCACAGCACACTTATCAACATTAATAGTAATATCATTCTGCACACACCAATCACTAATTGTATTAAGATTATGCTGCAGTATCCGGCAATCGTCATAGGATGTTATCCTAGAAAAAATTTTTAAATCGTCAGCATATGCCAAGGAATTACATGTAAGTGATTTGAACAGATCGTTAATGAAAATATTAAACAATAAGGGTCCCAAAGTGGATCCCTGTGGTACTCCAGAATAATAATAATAATAATATATAATAATAATAATAATAATAATAATTTCTATTGTTTTTTTTTTCGAAACGTGTGCCTTGTTTAGTCTCTCTAATGTAGGATGATAATACGAATCCTACTGTACTGCTTTAGATCTACCGTTTTAACGTCTTGGGTAAAATATTTACTTTTCAAGTGAAGTTATTCGTCTATATTAACGTTTCAGTGTTCACCACATGTATGTATGTATCAATCAGTTATTTATCCTCATTCTAAATCAGAATTTTCTAGAAGATAACTAACTTTAGAGCATTTGTATGTATTGTGTATCTAATACCTATGTCTATCATAGCACAAACAGACAAAATTATGTCAGCGGAAGCAGTTATGCATTAAGCGTTGATTACAGGAAAACACATTCTCTCTGTTTAAATACACGTTGTACATGTTTACAAAAGTAATTATACTCGTAATGTAGTAACATCATATTGAGAACATATGATTACATTAGCCGACAATGTGTCAGTAACATGTCTTTTCTATGTATTTTTTTTAATTCGAAAGTATCATCGCCTATTCCTTTCGGTAATATTTCTGTCTTTCAAGTAGGTGCTTTTATTTTTAAACTCTGGTGGAGTATGCCTTCCTAGAGATTATGTAATTAATTTAATTTCAATATACTTAAAATATAGGTTCTAGTCATGCGTTTTATGTCACAGCTGTTCTTTGCTTTATCTTTTGTTATTGATGTGTGGTAGTTTATAATTCTTGATTCTGTTGGATGACAGACATTTTTAAAACTTCTTTATCAATACCATGTCGCTGCTTAAAATTTAGATATCAACCTTTTAATCTAATCGAATGATTAAGTCTCTAAATATTACAAACATGAGCTTAATACATATTTGAAAGCAAGAATATGTGGATTGGCCTTAGAAGATAGTATTGACATTTAGCATAGGGGAGAGACACTACTTTTTACACAAACTATACATATATACATATGTATATATATATATATATATATATATATATATATATATATATATAGTTTTTTTTGGAGACGGAGAACTTTAGATTGGCAATACTGTTTTTTGTGACAACCAATTTGACAGTTCTCAGTTGTTTTGGTATCAGTTTGGTTTGGCAATTCATCATGATTAAACGCACGCCGGAGCAACGTTTGCAAATTATTCAATTTTTTTTGGAAAAACATGGTTCGATTCGAGAAACTCGTCTGGCATTACGTGCATTTTATGTTGATCATACTCGTCCATCAGAGCAATTAATTCGAGAAATTATGGGTCGTCTACTCTAAACGATAATACGCATCCCATAAGACGTCGTACGGTGCGCGCACAACAAGCGATTGATGGTGTGCAGTGTAGTGTTGATGATGATCCAAATACGTCAATTCGTCTTCCTGCTCAACAATCGAACTTGCATCCATCCACTTTATGGAAAATTTTGCGTTTACGTGCTTGCAAGATTCAACTTGTACAGGAATTGTACTCACATAATTATCGTTCGCGCCGTATATTTGGTGAGTAGGCCGAAGGAGACTGCTTTTGATCCAAAATTTAATTTGATAATTTTGTTCAGTGATGAAGCACACTTTTGGTTAAATGGTTATGTCAATAAGCAGAATTCTCGCATTTGGAGCGATGATAATCTACATGCCATTATCGAAACACCATTACATCCAGAAAACGTCACTGTTTGGTGCGTTTTATGGGCCGATGGAATCATTGCTCCATATGTCTTCAAAAATGTCAGAACGCTACAGTCAATGGTGAGCGATACAGGAACATGATTACTAACTTTATCGTGCCTCACTTGTAAAGCATTAATGTTGCCGATATGTGGTTTCAGCAGGACGGCACCACATTAATTTATTGAAAGAAACGTTTGACGAACGATTAACTTCACGAAATGGACCTGTTAACTGGCCACCTTGTTCATACGATTTGACGCCATTAGATTATTTTGTCTGAAGATACATAAAGCCGCAAGTCTTCGCCAATGAATCTCAAACAATTGAGCAGTTGAAAGCCAACATTCGACGCGTTATTGGTGAAATACAAGCCTGAATTACTGCGAAAAGTTTGTGAAAATTGGAACTTCAGTTACGCCATATACGCGCCAGCCTCGACGGCCACATGCCCAAAATCATATTCAAGCATTAATGCTATAAAATTATTTTTTAAATGGAGCTAAGTTCATGGATATTAAAAACATTTTTCTGTGTTGTATATAAATATGTATATTTGGTGTGTAACTTAATTCGGTTACTTTTCAATGCAAGTTGTTAGTTGTTATATATACTTGAGTATGACGGTTGGTTTTTTTTTGTTGGAAAGGTTTGACATCTGTCAACCATATTTAGTTACATTGTTTTGAATTTTGTACAACATTATTTTTGAGCTCATTGAAAATATCTGAATTTGTGTTAAACAGTTTTAATTTTCTGCTTTAATTGGAAGAAAAGTGCAACTGAAGCTCAACGTTTGATTGCAGAAGTGTATGGTGAATCTGCTCCAACAAAGAAATTATGTTGTGAATGGTATCGACGCTTTAAAAGCGGTGATTTCAGCGTTGAAGACAGACCACGTCCAGGTCAATCAAAAAAGTTTGAAGATGAGGAACTGAAGACATTACTGGATGAAGTTTCATGCAAGAAGAACTTGCAAAAACGTTGGGAGTAACTCACCAAGCCATTTTAAAACGGTTAAAAGCATTGGGATTCTTCCAAAAGCAAGGAAATTGGATACCACACGAATTGAAGCCAAGAGACGTTGAAAGACGATTTTGCATGTTGTAAATGCTGCTTTAACGCCATAAAAAGAAGTTGTTTTTGCATCTAATCATTACTGGTGCTGAAAAGTGGATTCATTACGATAATCCAAAACGAAAAAAATCTTATGTAACGCCTGGCTAGCCACCAACATCAACGGCGAAGCCAAATATTCATAGTGCCAAGGTAATACTGTCTATTTGGTAGGATTCGACGGGTGTTATCCATTATGAGCTGTTAAAACCTGGTGATTCTATTACAGGCGAGCTGTACAGACTACAATTAATTCGTTTGAAGAGAGCAATCGCCGAAAAACGACCAGAATATGTGTCCAGACATGAGTCTATAATATTCCATCATGACAACGGCCGGCCTCATGTTGCAAGACCAGTTAAAAACTATTTGGAAACAGCAGCTGGGAAGTTTTACCTCACCCGCCTTATAGCCCAGACATTGCCCTTCTGACTACTATTTATTTCAATCGATGCAGAATGCCCTTATTGGAATACGCTTCACTTCAGTTGAAGGTATCAAAAATTGGCTTAGTTCGTTCTTAGCCTCAAAGGATGAACGGTTCTTTTGGGAAGCAATCCATCAATTGCCCGAAGGATGGGGAAAAGTTGTAGCTTCCGATGGACAATACTTTGAATAATATGTTCATTCATTTTGATTACAAAATAAAGGCATTTTTTTACAAAAAAGTAACCGAATTAAGTTGCACACCCATTATATATATATAAATACATCATGTTTTTAAACATGTCAGAATAATTAATTATACTTTAGTAAGTGATTTTAATAAACATTTATCTCAAATTCGATGAATCTCGTATACATATACTTCGAAATGTCAATATCGATTGTAATATAATTACGTATGCAGTGCATTAAATTTACATTAATCCTAAGTACTTACTGTTAAGCACTACAATAATCTTATCTGATAATGATAACATATTCATAGACATGCATTTAAATTTTCATACATTCAATATACTTATGCATATTTTATAGTTATTTGTATATTGTCGTTGAAATATTTTATTGTATCCCTATGTATGGTAACACAGAATCCATGGGCCTAAAAAATATCTAAATCAATTCATATACACAATAGCAGTATGAGTGTAATGTTTATTAATTAGTACGCCAGTGTTAATATTTCTAAGTATAGAATTTTAAAAGTAAGCATTTAAGTCATTAAAAGAAAGTATTGTTATAATACTAAATTGATTTGAAAGAGATATATTAGTATTAGAAAAGGCATAACTTAAATTAAACAAATAAAAATATCAATTATATCTAACCTGTTTACTATTGAGAATTATCATTTTCCATAAATGTAAAAGTCCTATTACCAAATCAAAGACGAATATAGTAGAGTCTAGTGTCCAAAGATGAGAAATTTTGCGATTTAAAACTCAATTTTTGCATTTAAAAAATGGAATTTCATACTATTTTGTTTGATTGCTTTAAAATAGGAAACTCTTGTACATAATGAAAATTCGGATAATCCCGATATGATATACAATTTCTTATATAAAAAGAAATAAAAATCTATTATACATATGCATTCTTGTAATTGAAAGCACTATTCTTTTGTCGAATAATTTGTATCCTGGCAATTTTCAACTCTTTTATCTAGAGATATACGCAGATTGCCTTAAAAATTTTCCGAATGATACGGAAAAAATCAATTATTTTAGCCAATTAATTTTTATTGTTTTTCAAAATTTTCGCCTTTATGATGTACGGACTTCTTCATACGGGGGAACCAACTTTCATAAAAATGTAGGCCATTCCTCACGATGCTTGTCTTTGAGCGAAACACGTCCATGCTGGAGCTCGTTGTTCCACCGTTCAACAGTCGGCAGGGATGGTGCTTCATCGCCAAACAATCGCTTGATTTTTTGCGGACACTCTTGTCGAATAAGACCGACTTTAAAGTAGTAGAAAATCATGGCTCGAAAATTTTTGCACGTTAATTCCATTTTTCACAAAACTCACTTTATTTAAAAAATTGCTAAAAAGAGACCACAACATATGCTAACAATCTGTAAATGCTATTCGGACTAAAAGATTTTAGAGAATACAATAAAAATATTTCCGACAGCGTCACCTTACGGAAGTAGCTAAACCGCAAAACTTTTAAAGCAACCTACATATATAAAGCAAATGCGGAAAATCCGAGTCATTCCCAATATAGTGTTTGTATACGAGGATAGTTTGACAAGTAGTGAGAATGACACATAGGTGGCGCTCTAATTGGTAAAAAGAATACACTGTAATTTAGGTTGCCTATTTATATGTTTACATTCCGATATTCAGATAAATCGGTTGATTAGTTTATTTTTGACAGCTGATTGAAAAAGAAGCAACACGTCGTTTTGTTATATTTGTTTCCAATGAGTGTTTGGACCTTTATAAGCGCAATCCGGTTGATTTTTGTAGGCGATTTGTTACTTGCGATGAAACTTGGATACACTACACTACACCCGAAACTAAACAACAGTCGAAACAATGGTTAGAACGTGGTTCTGCACCTCCAAAGAAAGCGAAAACCACTTTATCGGGGATTCAAAGGGAATTTTACTCATTGATTACCTTCAGAAAGGTGCCACAATAAACGGACAATATTATGCCAAACTTCTACGAAAATTAAATGTTGAGATTCGTGCTAAACGGCCAGGAATGGCAAAGAAAAAGATTATGTTTCACCAAGCAACGCCCCCTCGCATACCAGCACAGTTGCGATGTCCAAAATCCACGAGTTGTAAATCCAATTAGAACCGCATGCGCCTTATTCGCCGGATCTAGCCCCTTCCGACTTCCACCTTTTTCCAAAATTTAAAACGGCACTAGGTGGAAAGAAATTTTCGTCTAATGACGAGCTTATCATCTTCGTAAATGAGTATCTTGCAAGCCTTCCGAAATCGCATTTTAGAGATGACATTGGAGCACCATTGGATAAATGTATTGCTCTTTTAGGAGAATATATTGAAAAATAAAAATTATTTTGTATTTAAAAAATTCGTTTTTCTTTTCCATTCTCACTACTTGTCAAACTACCGGCGTAGATACTATACTGCAAGATATCTGAAAAATAATAAATGCGTCAACAAAGATATTTGATATTGTAAAAATCAAATGTAGATAGTACTTATCACGGATATAAACTATTTTATTAATAATAAAGTCCAGTTGATAGAACTGTTAAGAATCCGGAACAATTATTAGTTTTAAAACAGTGCTAAATATATAAATCCTTAAATCAGTGTTATTTGTAAACATTTGAATGATTGATGCGCCGAGAAGGTATTTGATTAAATTTTAATGGACGTGAACTGAAATTGGAACATTTATATGGAGGAACAATCTGAGAAGAATTGAATTACCATAAAAATAAAGCTCAATTTTAATTTGTTATAATTATAATTAGTTATAGTTTGTATCAATATTATATTTGTTATGAGTTCAAAAATTCAAAACTTGTTTAATTTAAAGTATTAAATAATGTTATTTTTTTATTTTAAAAAGCCTATATGTTATGTAGACTTCCGCGGTCGTGGTCCACACTATCTTCTTCTAGGCTTCCGGGCTAGAACCGCGTCACTGGTATAACTGCCGACGTTTCGTACCCACTCGTATGGGACATCTTCAGGGCTCAACTACTGCTACTATCTGTCGCACTGAAACTGCAGTTTCAGTGCGACAGACGTATACGATTCTTTAAATATTGTATATTTTATAACATTTTAATATAAAACCCCAATACATAGTTAATATTTAATTAGGTTATAATTAATATACTACACACACGCGTTCAAGTACATTAATATTAATTCTTATATTTAATTATTTATGACACGTTACATTGGCCATGCAGCAAAAATTCATTAAACAAGGTTAATCCCTAATGAATTTATTTGTTTTTCAGTATTCCGAAAACGAATTCGATTCACAGTATTCATTACCATTTTCATTCATGAAATTTCATGTTAGTTATTTATCATCGGATAATTTTCTCAGATCAATTTATTACTTTATAATTAAATGTTATTATTTCTTTCGAAGTATGCACATCAAAATAGAAACATTAGTAAAGTGCAGAAAGTCTGTTGACGCTTCATTATGAGAATGTAGAAGGGGTTTGGTCGTTGATACGTATGTATGCATGTAATGCAGTGTGCGTCTTCGTTCGAAGATGTTCGCTTGTATTACGAAATTTTGTACATTGTATAAAATTATGTCGCGGTTGCGTAGTATCTGTAATGAAGCAATATTTTCTAGACTGCTTTGATAGACATTTTACCTTGCTGAAATGGTATGTATAATATAATTTGCATAGTATTTTATAAAAACTAAATTACTTGTGTATTATGCTTAAAAATTTCGAATTAATTACTTTAATTTATTATTTTTATTTCTTTTAAAATTAGAATACCAGAATAATATTATCTTACTTAATCGATGTAACATATTGCTACAATGTTATACTATCGAAATATCGAAATTCACTTACTAAATATATAGTACATTTACTAACCCGCGTGTATGTAAAATATATTAGGTTTTGATATTGTACGTATAACAACAAAGAGCATGCGAACGTAATTTTGAAAACAAATTTTCCTGAACGAAAATGCGAAAAGGCGCAATTCACTCAAGTATTTTTTCAGCGCTCCACATCTAACTTCATTTCTCTCTGAAGTTTCATTGTTAGGGCATGTTATTGGATTTTCTTAACCTTTCTTATATTTTTCATTTTATTTTGCCAATTCCTTGCTGATGTATTTCTTGTTTTGTTGATTTAAGTGACTGACTTTTACGTAGATATGTATAATAAAGGAATAATAAACGTTAATTGAAAAGAGGAAGAAATGCGTGCATTTAATGAGCTACACCCCAGGTTCATAATAGGTAATCCATCCAAGGCCTATCGTTCTGCTCATACATATACATACATACGTATTTACGTAATGACTACATCGAATCCTTGATAAAAGTTGACTCTATATATATATATATATGTATATGTATATGTATGTATATATATATATATATATATATATATATATATATATATATATATATAGAGAGAGAGAGAGATATCGCATGAATTCGTCGCTACTACTATATATATATATGTATATGTATATATATATGTATATGTATGTATGTATGTATGTATATATATATATATGTATATATATGTATATATATATATATATAGAGAGAGAGAGAGAGAGATATCGCATGAATTCGTCGCTACTACTTTTCAACAATTATTGGCAAACTTCTCTCTTCATGCATATGACAAACATTAAATGAAACACAACAGGTGTAACGATATATATTGACAAAAAAAAGTGCAAGTGAATTGGTTGTAACTAATGGTTAATTTAAATTACTAATATAATTCTTTAAATGGTCTAACTACATCTAAAATACACTGACTCCTATCCATTGGTCTTTCATGGAATGTTGACAATTACTGATCAGTAAAAAAAGCAAAAGAGGTTACACTAAGGCAAACTTTGAGAGAGACAGCAATACAATGTTAAACTGATTAGTGATGGAGATGATATTTTACCTCAGTTGTCTATTAAAAGTAATGTAATTGTTTTAAAAGTTTTGCAGTTCAGTTACTTCCCGTAATGTGACGGACGCTGTCGGAAATATTTTTGTCGTATTCCTTGAGATTTTTTAGTCCGAATAGTATTTACAAATTGCTAACATATGCTGTGTGTTGTATTTTTTTAAATAATGTAAGTTTTGTGAAAAATGAAATTAACTCACGAAAATTTTCGAGCCATGATTTTCTACGATTTTAAAAACGACCTCAGTCGATAAGAGTGTTCGCAAAAAACCAAGCGATTATTTGGCAATAAAACACCGTCCTTGGCGACTGTCGAACGGTGAAACAATGAGTTCCAGCGTGGACGTGTTTCGCTCAAAGACGAGCATGGTGAGAGACGACCTACCACTGCAGTCATTCCAGGGAACATTGACGCCGTGTACAACATTATAAAGACAAGCAACCACTGCACATACAGAGATATTCGGGCATAATTGGGCATAGGTATGATCCAAATCAGAACTATCCTACATGATCATTTTGTCGTCATAACACTTTGCGCTCGATGGATACCACACAATTTAACGGAAGCTTAAAAAGCGCGTATGGATTGGTCCAAAAAAATGCTTAAAAAATTCAACCGAAGTTGAGCAAAATCAGTGTACGATATCGTTATAGGTGACGAAAGTTGTATTTATTGTTACAAGACAGAAAGCAAACGACAATTGGCACAATGGGTATTAAAAAATGAGGAGAAACCCATGAAAGTGAGATGCGGACAAAGCTCTGGTAAGAAAATGGTGTTGCTTTTTTCAGAAGCACCAATCATCTTGTTGCTATTCCACTAGAGAATCGTCGCACAGCCAATGCTGAATTGTATACAACCATTTGTTTGCCAACTGTCTTCCAAAAAGTGGGCCAGGAACGACCAAAAGGACAAATCATTTTGCATCAAGACAGTGCACCATCACAGAATGCATCTCAAATATTTTAGCCGCTTCGCGAACAGAATTGTTGACTCATTCGCCTTATGTGCCGATCTAGCACCTTGTGACTTTATATCCATACATAAAAGACGAAATGCGTGGACTGAATTTAATACCTTGGAAACGACTCTGGAAGCCCACGAAAATTTCGTATATGAAGTTAGTGAAGAACAATGGGCCCAATGTTTTGAGAACTGGTTCCACCGAATGCAGAAGTACATAAATCATAAAGGCGAATATTTTGAATAACAATACAAAAGAAATTTGTTTAAATAATCGATTTTGTCTGTATGTTCCGCAAAGTTTTTAAAGTAAGTAAGTAAATATCCAACCTAGTCTCTGTGCCGTTGATATGATGTGGCCGATAATGGGTTACGTCCTTCAACCTGGCGAATAAAAAATGGAATATGGCGTCCCCGAGACTTGTTTCAGCAACTTGAGATGTTTGATGTATATTGACGTTAAGCTTTTGATAGAATTTATTAATAAAAATGAAATTTAAAGTGTATACACAGACCTAACTAATTTCTGTTGCGGCTATGTTGATCGTTTTCAGTAAATATTACACAAGTGACCAGGGAAACGTTATTATTTTCGAGATATTGGTTGCATAAATCCCCCACGGAAATGAAAAAAATAACTTAAGCCACCCATCTTACATCGAAAAGACACACTCTAAGGATTCTCGCATTCAGTGACAACGACGCCAACTGTACGCGAAATACGTGTTTTGGGTAAATCGCGATCGTCATTAAAATAACGCAGTCACATGATTGACAAATGTTTTTATTAGTCAAACATCAGCATTATTAAAACATGGACTTGCATAAATATTAAATATTTGTATGAAAACTTGCAAAAATAAAGTAAATTACTTTTCTATAGTTAGTTGACTCGAAATTACGTAAAATTCATCCAAAAAATTTTAAAATAGGTTTCATAGTAAAATAACGTAACTAGAAAGAATTTAATTCTTATAAATAACTACCAAGAACACACATTGGCGTAAATATAGTTACGATAGTAACAGATGATCTCTTTGAACGTAAACCACTTTAAATCTTAAAAAAAAATTTCCGTGCTGTACCCTCCCCAATTATGTTTTCTCCGTAATTGGCACAAATCATTCTAGCGACTTCCTATGCATTAACTCCTCTATTGATGTCGATCAAAAGTAGACATTCCATTTTCTTTTGTCGATAAATAAAACAATATTTCAAAAATCGAAAAACTATTCAATTGAAGAATAATACGACATTAAAGTACCTTTAACATGGGCCTAATTTTTTTTTTATAACACTCTCTATTCTAGTTCTCACATTTATATTATTGAAACCACTAAAGTTTGCCTGTGTGTATAAATAACGCTGCAAAATGCGAACATATTCCGGCCTTTATCTAATTCATCGGTAGTCACATATGTTGAAGAAAGAGAAGGCGCAAACGTTTTTCTAATAGAGTTACGCGATACGTCTTGTCAAGAAATCGTGAAAAAATAGAAACAAACGTATGCGAAGTTTGTCTTTTGTACAGTTCAGATATTGTTATATTGTATTTTACCGCTGCTATTTGTTATTGTTCTAACAGCTAATTTATCATATTTATTTCATCATCCTTGTAAGTTTACACATAGGTAACCTACGTAGACAGCTTTTACATTTGTTATTTACGGGTTTATAGGTTAGGTATATAGTACATTATCGCATTTGACAGCAATATAAATATAGTATTTAATTTGACATACTCACTTCCTGTCGACATCTTATTTCATACGACAGTGATCACGTGATCGGAAAACATTCTTGATTTAATCTATATTAGATTTAATGTCGTTCTAAAACAACTACAAGCAGACAATCTTCAAAAAAAAAAACAAGAATGACTCATATTCAAGTCTCTCAACTATTACACAATATCGTAATTAATATCTACGAATATTGTTAGCAAGCTCGCTCAAACAAAGAGAAAATAAGACCATTCATTATGTTCGATATAAAATTCAAAACGATGACATATTTATTTTCCTTTCTTCAATTGATGTAGTTAATTCTATTGTTTTATCCGAATGCACTTATTACCAAATCAAAGTATAAAAAAACTGTTAGTAGTTCACTGACTGTGTTAATAAGCTTCCGCTATTGTTGGATACGTAGAATTAGTGTGGGTGCAACTTATATGAACCTGACCTAGAAAAGGTGGCCGTCGCTTTGTTTTGGAATAGATTGCCAGGATTAAACCGGCGTTTGATTTTAAATATAGGCTCATATTGGCAACTGAAACGCATCGAAAAGCATTCGTATAAGGGATCAGTTGAGAATCGACGCGAGTATAGTAAACGTTAATATTTTTCGTGCTAAGTCGCCGTTAAAAAAAACTTTTATGACACCTAGTCTTGTAAAACGTAATAAGTGCTTCATATTTAAATGAAAATAACAAAGCAATTCGACTGGTAAATGTTTCGTATGTTGGATTTTTTAAGTACGTACGCAAAATTTATTTCTAGTGTTTTAATCACTTTCTAGACAGACCTTAATTAAATACATTCTCTTCGTTTTTTTTTTCGCAGAGTGATTAACATTTATACCTCATTAATTTCTTACCTCACACAATATAAATTAAATTAACTGAAATATTCTCACTCAATATGCTAATAATAAAAGTGTGTTTTACTAATTTTTCCTACACTATGAATGTACAATTGCAATTAAATTAATAGCTGCGGTGATTAAATAAACCAAAAATATATTGAATCGTTTAATGCAATGTTAAAGAGTGTTTCAAATTTCGCTGTTTTTTGAAAGAATAGATAAAACACATAATTTGCATTCACTTTCAAAAATTTTTTATTGGTAATTGAAGTATCAGTTATGAAATTTATATGCGAAAAATAATATCAAGCAAATGGCCTCCTCTTGCAGCTCCACAGACGTCCACTCTTTTGTTAAAATTTTCAATGACATTTTGACATACTTGAGGCTCTATCTCGCCAATGACACGAATAACTTCATCTTTCAAAGCAGGAATTGATTGTGGATTGTTTTTATAAACCTGACTTTTCACATAACCCCAAAGAAAGTAGTCTAACAGTGTCAAATCACATGATCTTGGTGGCCAATTAACATCACCGTTTCTTGAGATTACACGTCCAGGAAATTTTTTTCTCAATAAATCAATTGATTCGTGTGCAAAGTGAGGTGTAGCGCCATTCTGTTGAAACCACATATCCTCTAGATCAATATTCATTAATTCAGACCTCAAAAATTTGGTTATCACCCGATGATATCGATCGCCATTGACATTTACAGCTTCACTAGCAGCATTTTCAAAGAATTAAGGTGCAATTAGACCACCTAACCATAATGCACACCAAACAGTAACTAGTTTAGGATGCATAGGTTTCTCATGAATAACTCGTGGATTGTCCTCAATCTAGATACGGCAATTTTTTTTATTAACATAGCCACCAAGTTCAAAATGTGCCTCATCGGAAAACATTATTTTTTGAGAAAAATCAGCTGGTTGTTCATTGGTGAAATTGACAAGTGAACGCCGTTTTAAATGATCTAATGACTTCAGTTCCTGTGTTATTTGAACCTTATATGCCTTCAGAGCTAAATCCTTGTGTAAAATACGCCATGTTGTTGATCCACTAAGTCCATGTTGTTGTGAACGTCGTCTAATGGATATTTCAGGATCTTCAGCAACACTTTCACGAACCAAACCAATATTTTCTTGTGAACGACCACTACGACTGTATTTTTCACTTTTTTGATCTTCCACAGAACCGGTCTGTTGAAATTTTTTAATAATTAATTAGTGCTTTCAGATGACGATTATGTAAACCATAAAATTCACGTAATTTTCTAAAAACTCATTTCACAGAACGCTGATTTTCATAAACAATTCAACAATTTGAACGCGTTGTTGTACCGTGTACGAAGCCATTTTTATAAATGACAAACATCACACTTTTTAAATGCCCACATACCCAGAAAAATTCAGTGCGCCATCTATATTTTATTTATTCTTAAAAAAACCGCGCAATTTGATACTCCCTTCATAATCAATTGCTAAAATGTCAAATGGATACATTATTATTTTACAAAAAGTAAAATAAGGAGATGAAACGTTGCAGATGTAGTATAAAATGCAAAGTAGTAACAGTTTCACGTAAAATTGACAAAAAAACATACAATAAATCAACATCATTTATTTTTTGTTAACAAGACAAATAATAGAATTACTATTTTGTAGAATATCCATTGTTTGTTGTGACACTTTCACATGTTCTTGGTTAAGAGTCTGCCAAAAACTTATAAAATTTGATGAGGATAACACACTCCAATAGATGTGTGCCTTTACTTAATGAAAATCCGTAACAAAATTGAGCGCAGAAACTCAGTTGTGTGATTTCACAAAATATATTTATCAAAAAATAATCACAATTATTTCACCAGCACTATAGCTACTTCAGATTGAAATGCAAATCTAACACAAACGGAATATATTCTAGTCACACTCACACACCCACACCCCCACCCTTTAAATAGTTTAGTTGACTAGTCTGAAGAAGTAATCTAAAGCCTAAAATAGTCTGAGGAAGCCACAATGCTAGCAAAACAATTGGTAATATTTTTTAATAAAAGTAGTTTGTGAAAATCACACAATTGAGTTTCTTTATTTAATTTTCCATACCACTTCTTGAATAATACCCCATTAATCGGCTACATTTGTTGGTTTATCTTTAGATACGCATGTGTTTACAAACAACATCTAGTTGGCATATTGAGATGTAACATTACTATTATCGTAAAATTTGTTATTGTGAAAGCAGTGACAGCTTAGAAATTGATTGAGTAGTCTGTTTACAAACAACGTTTAAAAAGAACAATTTGAATGGAAATTTGACGTGATAGTTTTCGTTGGATGTTTTTTTACAATTTTAATAAAGACATAACTCGACAACAATGCATAAAATTGTTTCACTCATCTTTTGGTAATGAAGCACTAGTAAAAAAGAATTTCCGTGAGTGATGAATTATGTGAGGGTCAACCAAAATCGTTCGTTATTCCAAATAACATCGATGCTGTGCGCAACATGACTGAGGAAGATTGGTATGTAAGTTAAAATAGAGACATCCTTAGACATATCAGAGGCTGCAATACATTCGATTTTTCATGATCATGTAGTTGTGAGAAGGATCACTTCCTAACGGATTCCGCACAATTTGACGGTAGCTCAAAAAAGGGCTTTTGTTAATTGGTGTAAGAAAATACTCAAGAAGTTTGACCGAGGAACTGTTTGAGTGTTCCAAGATGAACTGAATCACACAAAAGTTGTTCGTTCACGAAACACTTCCAAGAAAATTATTGCTTGTTTCTTGAGTTGTACTGAACATAGAGGATCGAAGAACAGTTAATATGGAAAACAACAATTTGTTTGCCAAAAGTCATTGACAAAATCAAGAAAAACAACCAAAAATGCCGCATCATTCTGCATTGTTTTGCATCGTGACAATACCAACTTTCACATAGCGCGTCAAAAAATAAATTATTTGAAGAAGAAAAGCATTGAATTAGTGTGTCATGTATTCCAATATTCGCTTAATTTATCGCAACGATTTCTTTCCGTTCCCGAATTTAAAATAAAAGAGTTCCGTGAAAAATGATTTGCAACAGCTCAAAAAGCTGTAGGAGCCTTCAAAAACCAAATTTTTGAGAAACGAACTTCAGAATGTAAAAGTGTTTGAACCAATGCAAAAGTGTTTTAAAGGACGAATATTTTGTACAGCAATGAAATAGTTTGTTCCAAAAAACTATTTCCCTTTCCTACTTTTTTAAAAAGACTCCCCCTCATACAGCAGTTTCGAGTCTGTCCATAGATTTTTCTATAGAACCGAAAACTGGGGATTGCGCTCTCCATTTTAGAACTGCAATCTTTTCTTCTATCACCCATTCTTTCACCCTTTTACTTGTATGTTTTGGGTCATAGTCATATGTATATCAGAACTCATTTTAAGGGTATTTCGTATTCAACATGCAGATACATAATATTTTTCAATATATCTATATACACATGTTAAGTCCTAATGTCCTTTATTCAAAATATTGGCCTAATACCATAATACGAAAAGCATCCCCATACTATGATTTAAGCCTCGCCTTGTTTCACCGTTTTAACAGTATACTATGAATAGACACTCTGGCGGTGTTCTAATATGCTTATATAAAACAATATTGCTTTTACCCATCCCAAGAATATATCTCCACTTGGACGCTAGCTAATTTAAACGCTCATTAGCAAACAAACTAGACCTAGAAAGTCCTGGTAGTACACAATAATGATAGTCGTCTTCGTAGACATTTTCCTAAAAGATCATCTTCTTCTAATTATCTGCCCACAGTGCACTTACAGATAAGCTTTATATACTTTTTAGTCTACTGACTTGTAAAAATGGATCATGCAAATGGAGTAATAAAATAAATTACGAAATAAAGCTGTCGACTAAAATTTACAGGATTAATTAAATGATCGAATGATACATGGCTGTTTTTGCGTGTGTATGTGCATCTCCTTGGACGGGAAGTTTGGGGTTACTGTGAATTAAACACTCACGAACATGCACATGTTCTTCACTTGAGAGATGCGACGGAAGAGAGCCATTTTTAAAAGATCAGGCCTTGTAAAAGTATCGGTGAGACAAAGAGCTGGTGCATCGGTTTATACGAAATGAACCAATAATAGAACAGGAAAGGCACGCCAAGAATTAATAAATAATTAAAAGGCGCGATATAATTAAAGAGACTGTGACAGCATGAATTTGAAACTTTAAAATGATACATCATACGATTTGTTTAATGTAATCATTATAAGTACAATGGAAGAAAGTAAATTAATAATGAATAATAATTATAAATACCTGTGTGCAGATATTCGCCAGAATAATAAATATGTATTCGGTAACAAAAAGGAATTAAAAGTTTGAATTCTGATTCACAATTATAAATTAGATAAAATATAATTGATACTAAATGTAAGTGGAATATTAAAGGAAACATTCTAGGAAATCGCCTACGTGTTCACATACGTTTGTTCTTGAAAGAAGGGTCCTAGTTTTATGATAGACCATTAACTAAATAAAAAGAATTTCTCCTTCGAATATTCGCCACAAACAATAACCTTGATAATTTTTAAAATGTTCATTAAATCTATCCTATTTAACCTGATTTGTAGACTTCTGGGTTAGAACCACGTCCTTGATACTTCTACTGCCGATGTTTCGTCTTCACACGCATGAGACATCTTCAGGGCTTAAAAGCTGCTACTATTGTCGTTACACTGAAAACTACACAGTATTGAAAAAATAATGCATGAAGAGGTCTAGATATTACGGCAACTGCTGTCGCTGCACTGAAAACTGCACAGTTTTCAACAATACATGAAGAGTTCTAGATATTATTATTATTTTGAATGTGCATTTCTAATGCAATAATATCTTAAAGGCGGTATTTCCCGAAATTATTTACCATAACTCGGGGATTTACAGAAGTTTCCGTTCAAACAACGTAAAAAAGTTACTCTATACAAGGACGTCACTGGTAAATTGTCGAATGCAATAAAAGAATAAGTTAACTTTTCTATCACTCTTAAAAACACTGCTATTTGTTTGAACGTAACAGTGTAATGAAAACCGTGCTGCAAGGTGATCATTATCCATACTAGTTTGGTTTTATTCTAATATTTGTTAATGCATTAAATTAATAAAAATTTAGCATTTTCCATTATCTCTATACGAACATAAAAAATTAATCTGTTAATGGACATATAATCATTAAATGGAAAAGATCTGCTTGAAACGGCTTATATGTGCATACATAACTAACTATTCATTTTCCGCGGACAGGTTTTATGAATTACTTTCACCAAAACCGTTCAATAAACTAATTTTGCTATCGTAATTGAAGTGTTTTTTTTTTTCTGTTCGCACGTATTAGCAAAACATTGGCACGATTCGCTAACTCCGGAATTTCATGGATATATTGGCAATATTTTTTACAAATTTTTCATGAAAGTCACCTTATGTTAACAATTATTTGAATTTTGACGCAGCGTTTGTCATTTACGCCCAATATTATGTTTATCTAATTACCAATCTTTCAGATATACAGTGGCTGGTAATTGGATTAATGTATTTAGGCTTCATAGAAAATAGAGCATTTAAGATTTTGTTAATCCTCCTGTGGCTTTAATAACTGCACTAATTCTATCTAGCACACTGGAAATACAAGTTTTTACCACTTCTTGCAGTTTTGTGCTGTCTTGTTAATGCCTGGGAATATTATTTTTTACAACTGCTTTTGCTGGTTTCGGGGATGAGTATGTAAACCTTTTCAACATGTTCCATACATTTTCAATTGAACTTGTGAAGGTAAGTTTCTGGACCAAAGGTATGTTATGCTCTTTAAACTGATTTTTTTATCGGTTTCGCTGTATGACACAGTGGTTCGTCTTGCATGAAGGTGTATAGTCCCTCTTCATTTAGTGAGTTTAAGAAAGGCAAAAATACGCTCTCAACAACCTTTTTGTATTGCATTTGATTCATGCTGCTCCACAAAATACAGAGGTCCGGTGCCATTCACTGTTATGCATGACCAGGTCATAACTGATGGTGTTTAATTTTTTTGTATGCAGTTTCATTGCTACAACGTTCCTTGGCTCTTTCTCTAACGAAAGTAACACTCTTCGTCATTGCTTCAAGTTGGGAACACCACTGAGGTTCACATCTTACAACGAGAATGCGACTTGAAAAAATTAAATTTATAATAAAAATATATATTCTCAAGAAATTATTTATTAATGATAAAATTTATTCTCATTTACTTTTTCCCAGCCTTCGACTGTGCCTTTATTCCATTACAGGTCTGTTTTTTTCATTTTTCGCGTCCACCTAGGCTCCTCTAATTCTGGCAAGCTGCAATATGTTTATATTATGCACTTTTAATTCATCTAGTAGCACTCAAATAGAAGATTGTCTATTTCGGGTGCTGCTGTAAAACACTTTAATATACTTCGTAACACGAGCACGTACAAATTTCAACTAAAATTGGGTATTATTCGTAGCGCTTACACATATTTCATTATCTGTTTTTAGACCCTAATAGGAGGTATCTGATCCAAAAGCGATAATAAGGAGATTTTCCAATAATATAATGGTTTTTTTTTTTAGGAACAGATCTTTTATAGAAAACCAAATCAGTTTAGAATCGAAAATACAAACAGCTTATATTACAAATTTCTTGATATACAAGGATAGCTTTAATTCAATTGCTAGGCACTATACACTGAATAGCACCAACGACGAACCAATAATAATTTTCAAGAAAAGAACGCCTAAACTTTCAATTAAGAGATCTAACCAATGCAAGTAATAATAGTAAAACTAATAATAAACTGAGTCAGTAAAATATTATAATCTAAATTTCGCTCAGAATAAACATAATCTACTCTAAACGCCAAGAATTTCAGAAATTTTTTCTGAACTCTCTCGAAGCTATAGTGGTGCACTTCATAATATGGGTACTATATAACCGAACCATACTCAAGTCTATTGCTAATAAAAGTATTGAAGACAGATATTAAGGTGCCTATATATCGAAAGCTCCTTCGCACGACGAAGTTTATGGATCTATCAAATGTCAAATATAATACCCAGGTCTTTTACATTATCTTTGAGATTACTGACCTATTAATGAATATTTGTATACAGATAAAAACTGTGTGTTAGTATATTTTTACTTATATAAAGAGCTTTTTAGGAAATAACAATCATTTATTAGCAAAACAAAAATATAATCTAATCAAGTAATTTTCTAGGCATACCTTGAATTATGTGTTCTATTTCGTTTTATGGAAATATCTTTCTACTCCTTTAAGAGTGTCTCTCTCAGCTGATCTAGCATTCTTGGAATAGAAACAGAATTTCTACGTGCTGGCCGTACGACCATCTGTGGAGTATTACTAACATCTCACAGATGGCCATCATATTAATCGCAGTTGTATATGTCCACATAATTTGATCCTCATGGGATCGCGCCATATCATCCATAAGAGAGGAATTTATTACTAAAAAATTGTGCCAAGGTACTACGTAATCTTCCAGAATTTTTAAATACTTTTCAGTAGTCATCGAGGCTCTGGGTGCGTGCCTCCATATTTATACCTGCCCACACCATAACTGAACCTCCTTGAGAACTCAGTCTTAAGCTAAATGTACACTTGGCAAAACGTTCTCCTCTTCGTCTCCAGGCACTTTTTCCTCCATCAAAACCAAGCAAAACCTGGACTCGTCTGTAGGTAGTATTACACGCCCCAATCAATTGTATTTCAATTTTTCTGTTCCTCTGCAAATTGCACCTGAGCTATTCAATGTTCTGAGAAGCTCTGGTCCTAAAGCGAATTTTCGTGTTATAAAATTTACCTTCCTTAACCTTCTTCGAACTGTTTGTCACTAATATTCATATTTCACTCATGTTGTAATAACGTAGCAGTTATGGGCCTATTTCTTAAGCATGACAGTACAATAAAACGTTCTTTTCCAATGCTACTTTTTCCACCATTTCCATAACGTTTACTATATCCACCTGCCATAAAACACATTTAGACATCCTTATACTCTGATACGCGATATCATAAATCTGATAGCAACCAGATGCTAATTTCCTTCGTCATCAACTTTGATACGTTCTATGTTCTAAAACACAATTAACAATAATTATTTAGTAGGCAGAAAGAAACAATTTTGTCTGCTTTTGTTATTGTCCGAAAATTCTTGAAAATAATAGACTTAAGTAAAATCATTACATGTTTTCTAATAATGTCAAAGTTCCATTCAGTGATGATTTTAAAGGCATCAACTAATAAAAGCGAAATATAAATAAATAATAAGTGTGATTTTTATTTTTGTTATATGTAAGTTTGAAACTTATTTATGTAGTTTTTTAATCTGTTTTAATTCGTTTGTAAAAAATATTTGTGTTTAATTAAAAATTTAATTTTTAATTAATTTTATATAAGAATTTTAAAGTAAGAAAAAAATAGAAGCTATAGATTTGAAAAGCAGATAAAAATAGAATTGTTTCAAAACGACTATTTTAATTTGTTTGGAAGAATTCTAATCATTTTAAAAATTCAAGGAGAGCTTTAAACCCTAAGATAAAGGGAAAACATTAAGAATGAATAAAATAAGTACTATTACTTCTTTTAACAAATGACTTAACCTAAGAAACGCACATAGCACGTGTTTTTTGTATATTTTGTATGTTACATCTACATACGTCCGATTTATTTGACCAAATCACTTTCACCTAGTCATCTATGGTCCAATGTTGATACTTTTTTGCCCAAGCAAGACGCGCTTTACGTTGTTTCTCAGTGAGTAACGGCTTTCGCCATAGCTTCCGAGCCTGTAAATTTGCAGCCACTAGCCTTCTTCTAACTGTACGTACAGAAACTACCGAGCTATGTTGACCGCGTAATTCCTAGAAATTGTTTCTGCGGATTCGCGCCAATCGTAAAGCGCTGTGCGTTCTATTAAGCGATCTTGTCGAGTAGTTGTAATGCGTTTTTTTTTTCACTTTTAGGCAGATTTCTATACATACCAGTTTCTTGGAAACGTTTGACTGTATTTTGTACGGCGCAACAAGAACATTTCATTGCTTTCGCAGTTTTTACTTGTGATATTATTTGTTTGTGTAATAAAACAATTTGACCTCTTAAGGCTTCAGATATTTAAGGCCCCTCGGCATAATATCAATTTGCACCGTTACACAAGTGCACAAATAACTCAATTATAACAAACAAACATGAATTATCTAACAAAATTAACGTGTTTCTCTCTCTGTGCTCTTGCCTACCTACTAACAATTGAAAATATTCAAATCATCCCTGTATTCTTGCCTAATTACAATTTTCTTAGAAAATCAGTTTAAAAACTTCTATATTAGTAACTGATTTGTAAATTTCCGAACAGTTTTCTTAGATATTTTTAATGGTTTTCGAAAATACCTACTTTATTAGGGAGCTTATAACATTTGGCACGTATATATATATATATATATATATATATATATATATAGAGAGAGAGAGAATATGTTTAGCATTTATAGATTTAGAGAAAGCCTTCGATAGAGTACCAAGAGAAAAACTATGGAATATTTTAAGAAGAAGAGGATGTAGCAACAAAATAGTAAAAATAATTAGAAATATATATAAGAATAACACCAACGCAGTTATCACTAATAACACGACATCGCAACCTTTCAGAACAGAAGCAGAAATTCGGCAAGGAGGAAGCTTGAGCCCAATACCATTCATAATACTCATAGATGAAGTGCTCGAAGAAAAGTAAAAAGTTCACCGTAGGACATTTAAATTTAAAAATAATTGAAATCTCAGAAGGAGCATTTGCAGATGGCGATGTAGTAATAGCAAAAAACGATTCAGATTTACTTACTAATTTGAACATATGGAACACAGTAATAGAGGAATATGGAATGAAAATGAAAAAAAATTAAACCAAAGTAATGACAATAGTAGATGAACATAAAGATATAAATATTAACATCGACGGCAAAAGATTGAACAAGTGGATATATATCCATATTTGTGAACAATAATTGATGAAACGGGAAGACACGTTTATTTAATAAAACTTAATTATATGACAATACTTGTCCTAGAATCCGGTGCTCCGCCTGTGGCACTACACCGGTTAACGGGAAGACAAGAGGCAGATATCAACAAGAGAATTAAAAAGACTCTAAATTTATACCATGCAATGTATAACACCTTTATAAGTAAAAAAGAGATATCGCGGAAAACTAAGATCAAGATATTCAAAACAATTTATAGGCCAGTACTAACGTTTGGCTGCGAATCTTGGGTACTGAACCAGCGACTAAAAAGCAAAATCCAGGCTATAGAAATTAAATACTTGAGAACACTACGAGGAGTGTCAAGAATGGATCAAATGAGGAACGACGTAATTAGAAAGGACCTAGGAATACGACCCATAGAGGAACTTATAGAGCAGACACAGTTGAGATGGTGGGGCCACCTGCACCGAATGGACGATACAAAGCCAGTAAATGAAATATGGAAAGCCCAGATTTAAAAAGTTAGGAAGAGAGAAAGACCGAAACAGACTTGGAACGAAGTCATAACAAAGATTATCGAGAAAAAGGGGAGGACGAGAACGGAAGCTAGGCAAATGGCAAAGGATAGAAATGAATGAAGAACGTTCACAAGAAGTATACCCGACACCACTAGTGATACAAGGGCCTAATAGATTATATTTATATATTTGTGTGTGTTTGTTGTATGTATATACATATATAGTATATCATTGTTCAGTTTTTTTTTGTAATAATTTTTTTTACATAATCATAATAATATGTACATAAGCAATACTAGTACAATAAAAATACGTTACATCATTATCAAACTGTTCCAATATTTCGTTCTAGTAACTAATATATAGGAGAAGAAATTAATTAATGAAAATTTTCCAATACATATTTGTTTCATTGGTCAACATGCAAAAACTATTATATATTATATATTATTAGTTGCTGGAACGAATTATTGTAACAGATTCATAATGACATTATATGCTTAAAATGCAGTCACTGATTAAATGCAATAAAGCGTAATGTGTTTTTATTTTATGAAGTATGGAATATCACAAAGTAACGGTCCAAAATGTTAAATATTTGAAGTAATACTAATTTAATAAAATAATAGCCATATTGTTTTACTAACATTTAACAATTGGAATCCATCAAATAATTTATTACTATTTAAAATATGCTTCCATTAATTTCATATTAACTCCATCTTCACTAACCTCTTTCTCATTTATACCCAATTTTTAATTTAATAAAAGCGTGAATTTTATCATTGCGAAAAAATCGAATCTATGAAAAGAACGCTCCTGTATAAAATTGTCATTGGTATGGGTATTTTCAACAGCTGTTAATTAAACATCGACCAATGAAAAAAGTCAACAACCAGTGATTGTAGGTGAAGTGGATGGCCACGGGCGACAATTAATGGCGGAGGCAGATTTATAGCATTGATAAGAAAATAGAAATTTACGACTTGCCATTGCAGAATTTACTACGCGTTTGAATATAGTGCAAAGGACAAAAATTTCCGTCTCAAAGAAAAACCTTTCAGAATTGAGGATATAAAAAAATATTTGTATAAAGGAGGCCGCACGCGGTAGACATTTCCTGAAAATTATATTAATAATATAATAATAACAGCTTAACGCCAACGACAAAGGGCCTTGGTAGACTGTGCCTGTGCTCGTGGTGCAACTGAAGATCTTTGGTTGTCAGCGTTCGTTTAAATCCGAAAGGGAAACCACGAAAAACCTTTCCGTTGCCGAGACTTCTATCGTAATAAGACAGTAAATTACATTAGATATCGACTTACGAAATTAAACATGAAATGTTTGGTTCCACATTTATAGTTAATTTATTGTCAAGATAACCGCGGTATTTAACCATTTTTTCACTACAATTGTTTTATTGAAATGTAATAGGATATGGTCTCTCAAAAATTGTAAGTAAAATGTGCGATAAAAGTATGAGGTTGGATCGATAAGTACATGACCTAACGAAGAAAATGCAAATTTTTTGGCCACAAAAAAATTAGTTTTGAACATAGTTTCCTATTTACTCAACGTCCTTATTCCAACGATTCCCAAAATTAACAATACCTTCACTATAGATCGATGAACTCAAGCCCTCGAAATAGCTATTAGAGCAACGATTACCTCGAAATCTGATTAAAATCTCTTTCTGCTTATTATTCTTTTCAATCTTAGAAATAGATGAAGCCAAATCTGGGAAATAGGATGAATGACGCACTAATTCAAATCCCAGTCCATGAATTTTGGCTATGGCGATCATAGACATGCGAGCAAATACGTTACCCTGAGGCCGTTTCTCTTTGATTTTAAGAAATACATTACTTATGTGTGTTGTTTCGCCTACTTTTACTCGATGGCCGTATAATACAAAATAGTAGCCGGTTTTAAACGTCTACTACGTAGTTCATCCTTTGAATTCGCACAACCATATTTAAATTCAGAAACCCAGTTTTTAACGACTGTAAATGATAGAGCTCTGATAGTGTCAAATTCAACTTTGATTTAATTGGTGTTAAGCCATTCTAATGAAAGTAGTTTATCACTGCTCACAACTCGATTTTTTTTTCCATTGTTTACATAATAACAGACGACGTTAACTCTGGCGCACTAGTGTCTCTTTTAATATTTTATATTGTCACATCAATCTGCAAATAGATATTCATCACAGCCACCATTGACAATGGGGTTGTGATACGCTTAATCAACGTGCATGTTTGCAAGAAACGAGGTACCCGTAACAGAAACCATTGGCATTCTACAGGTGGAAGGGGGATGTTTCTATATTCATACTGAATCTGCATGCCAGTGTCCGCTACTCATCTGGCGAGGAAAAAACACTTTCAAAAACTGCCCTGGTTAGTCCACCTCAAACAATCGAAGTCGAGACTCCCGACTCCTGCGGTACCAGCTATAACCGTCACTGAGAGACGATGTGATATGCAAGCATATCTTCCAATTTTGTCGCCTGCTAACAGTGTCAAGACTCAAAAGCAATACTGTCAAACACAGATCAATTAACAGATCGCTTTTCTCTAGAGAATATCCCTGTGTTAGGCCACATAATTGTTGAATCGTAAATCCAGTGTTGTCTCTCTTTGTATTACTAACAGTATACTTTCAGTTGATCTTAAAATATTGCATTTTACTATTTCATTGTTCTGTTAATCTGCTACAGCGAGAATAATGTTTGGCCATAAAGAGTGTTCAATCCACACGCTTAATTTAGTTAAAAACTTTGCTCGTATCTGCGTGAATCTAGAAATATTAGTCATATTTTATGCTACTGCGTTATTCAAAAAGACATTCTCTGTCTCAAAAATAACCGGAATGATTTTAAACAATCAGTAATTATTTTGCAACTCAGGGAATAAAAAATACTCACGCAAAACCTAATGAGGAAAGTGAAAAAAAAATCAATGACATTTACTAACAATAAAAAAATACATGATCGTGCAACAGTGACCATATTCTCAATATTCAGGATAAATGCGGACTACTAAACACTTCAATACACCAAGATAATAATCTCAGTATTAATCATAGTGCTATTTAGAAAGAATTTTTGTAGATAATTTTCTTGGAATTGTCGAAAGCAATAAACATTGTTTTCATTTTTATCTTCTAGAAACGAATTTATTTTCGCTTTTTCTTCATCTGCTGACTGGCATTTAGTACTTTGATATTTAGTTTCTATATCGTCGAAAACACCAGGTCACCAGTTACACTCATTTAGCTTAATTTCCATGATTGTCATTAAAAATTTTTTGGCAATTTTTGCTTTTTGTCGACATTTTCTTCAATAATCTCTTCAGTTCATCAGCTTGAACATTCTTCATCAGCCACATTCGCCCCACCGTCGCGTTTTTTGCAGTTTTTTAACATAAAAATAATTGTTCAAGAAAATATTTAGTTAGTTTGAAGTTACATTGATTTGATGAATATTCATAGATACTTAAATGTATTAAAAATGTATAAGCTTAAAATTAATGTATAAATATTATTAAAAATTTGCTATTAAAAGGAAAATAATGGTCCTTCTTTTATGCATGTTGAAATTAAAATTTATTTTATTTTTCATCACCAATGATAACTAAATCAATGAAATATATTTCAAGGAAATGTATAGGCATGTCACAACACACACAACATCTCTACAGCAATATATATAATAATATGATAATCGATAAACATAAACGCATCGGGGATTGTTTAGGGTAGATCATAGATAGCTTTACTTGGAAAATATATTTAAGACAGGCCTATTGTAATAAATCATGCAATTCCAATGATTAATTCTATACAGTAACCATTATAATGGAATCAGTACTAATGCATTATTTAATATTTATGATCGTATTTTTATTTTTTATTATACTTGTTTTTACGTATGTATGTAATGCTTTAATTACTTTTTATATTGAATAGATAAAGATATTAAAGGTTTTCTATTCGGGACGATACATTTGTAAAATGAGATTAAGTTAATCTGGTACGTAGACTTCCGCGGCCGTGGTCCATGCTATCTGCTTCTGGGCTTCCGGGCTGAAACAGCGTCTCTTGTATATCTGCCGACGTTTCGTACCCATTTGTATGGGACTCTTCAGGGCTCAATTACTGCACTGAAACAGTTTCCACTAATTTGCCATTGTTTCGGGCAGCAATAGATTCAGAATGCTATTACGGTGTATACGTTTTGATAATAATGAAACTCAGGATATACGTGCAAAATCCCGAAAATCTGCAATAAAATTTTATTTGAAACTTTTTCTTATGTTTTTATTATTTATTGAATTTTTGATTTTGTTTTTGTTTATGTTTCTGCTTTCCTATTTCATGAAATAAAATGCTTACGTTTATATTTTATATAGACTTTTATTTATTTATGCAAAGTTACTAACAACTTCAAAAAGTATACTTATAATGGCCGCATTTTCATATAAAACATTTACCCGGGTACCTTGGTGCGCAATTAAGGGTGTTAAGAATAAATTGATCTCTCATTCAAATTAAAAAAAAATTTAGCTGTACGGCTGCAAAAATACTAAATTTTTTGAAAATTAGTAGTTCTTAAGAAGTTTCAGACATACAGATTATCGATTTCAATGAAAAAATTTTGGTTGAAAACGCCAAAGGTCCCCGGGTAGATCCAAAAAATTCAATTATTTTTCTAACATACTGTATATGTACAGTCCATTACCGCTATCCTTCGAGCTCCACTCCATAATTATGTTTTCATTTCACAAAGAAAGTTTATTGTTTTTAGATACTTCACAACTTGACAGGTAATATAATTTACCTGCAAGCGCTATCAAATTTCATTATACCGAGTTTGTAACAAAACTTTAATACCCGACATGTATGAAGATAATGAAAATTAAAATTTATGTGTCAGGAGATAGATTGATTTAATTAAAACAAGGAAATTCACGTAACTTACGTAGAATATGAGTATGCGTGACCATTATTCCATACCTATAAATAGGTTCTAAAGCAGAGTTGTTTATGTAACATAAACTAAACTCTTGAACACTGTGGACACTTTAACTGTCAGATAAATGCAGCGAAGTTACAAGAACTGTCTATACTATAATTGTTAAAATCTGGATAAAATAGAACAAATATATACATACGTAACAAAGCGAGCAACTTATAAAGTAATATCGCGAGGTTGTTAATTTTCACGGCGCGCAGATTTTATCGTCTCATCTCGTCTCAAGTTAAACGGGAATGATGTCTTTGTTTCAGTTGGAACTCTCGAGTTCCGCTTAATTAAATGTGGTGCTCGAATTAAATGTAAAACAGTATGCAACTGCAAGTTTTATGAGTAAAAACGACGAAATGAAAATACATTTTATTTAGTCTTAAGAAAATTATATTTAATTAATATAGGCAATCCTCTAGTATTTAACTGTATTAGACTACTTCATGGTTGTTCAAAAAAGCAAAGCTCAAAATAGTTAAAGACTGTAATAATCGTAAGGTTTACAAATAAGAAATAGATCCTTGTGTAGATTTGCAAGCCTTGTCTTAGAGGTTTATGTTAAGATTTATACGAGTTTCTTAATTACAAAATAAACAACTGAGTTCTGTTTAAAACATGTCAGTTGATGTCCACTTTTAGAACGGAAGCTTTCCATGTAGCCTATAAAGTTTCATGAAAATAAAAAAAAGTATTTTCATATCTATTTGTAAGACCTTAAAATAACTATGCGTCAGGTTATTATGTTTTGTATATCTGCATACATAAAAAAATTGTCGGCTATAAAATTATTCTAGAGTTTCAAAAATGTTCTTAATATAAAAAAAATTAACTCCTGCTCGTAATAAAAGGCAAATTAAAATGTAAAGTAATTCATTCGCATGTAAAGGTAAATTAAAAATATTTGGCAAATCAGAAATAAATAAAAATAGACACATATTACTAATACAAAATGTTTATTTATCCTTTATAGATGCTATTACATTAATATATCGTTAATCCTCCTTTGGCTTTAACGACTTCACTAATTCTATCTGGCATACCGGAAATACAAGTTTTTTTTGCATCTTCCTACCAATATCTGGAAATATTATTTTTTAGAACTGCTCTTGGGGGATTCGGGAATGAGTACGTATACTTCTTCAACATTCTCCATACATTTTCGATCAAATTTATATCGAATGAGTTTCTGGACCAGATGTATAATATGTTATGCTCTTGGAACAGATTTTTTTTATCGGTTTCCCTGTTCGTTGACTATACATCCTTCCCGATCGGATTTGGATCGTGTCAATTTCCCGGACAGGACAAAAGAGGTATGTTGTGCTGTTGAAACAAAATGTTTTATTAATTTTGCTGTATGGCACGGTGTTACATCCTGCATGAAAATGTATGGTCCTTCTTCATTTAGTGAGTTTAGGAAATGCAAAAACACAGTTTCAACAACCTTCTTGTATTGCACTTGATACATGGTGCTCTCCACAAAATAAAGAAGTCCGGTACCATTCGCGATTATGTATGTTCACCCTAGCTGCTTCTGTTCTTCGATCATCAGAGGTCTTTGAAATCCCCAATAATACTTCAATCTATCAATATGTCACATATTAATCTTCGTTGATGATCTTGCGCACAGCGAGAGTTTCCTGAGTGACTGGCGTTTTTGGTGAAATTGCTCTTGGATCGTCGCTAAGATTAATTCGCCCTCATTTGAATTCTCCATACCAACGAGAAATTGTTGACTGATGTTGTGCTTCATTGCCGAAAAAGAAACCAACTCGGCAAGGCATTCTTATTGAGATAATTGTCTTCGAAAATTATAAAAAATTATTTCGCGAAAATGTTCTCGGTCTATTTCAATTTTTCAAATAACTTCGTTGTAGCTACAACACTGCACGTATCGCACTGAAACTTTGGATTTAAGTTAATTGAAGATGAAGGTTATTTAGTACTGAAATTTGATTAGTGGTGCCCTCTATGTCCTGCTATCCAAAACTTAAAAGACATTTCTTCATTATTTCGGTTAAACGCTGTTTTTTTCGCAGACCGGCGACATTATAAACCAGCAACTTAATAATCAAGCTCACAAGCTCAACTCTGATTCCTTTTTATTAAAGTACTGCTGAATATGTAATAATTCCCATGTCTATTTTGCAAAGCATCCTCCCGTTCGGTGGTTTTGAGTGGTCAGTGACAATGTTGCCGACCGGTTGATATTGAAGGCAAGCTTTCTTTTCTAGTAATTTAGTTTTAAGAATATAAACTTTTTTCACTTTTGTAATATCTTTCGTCTTGCCCATGACACATAAGTTCCTTATAAAAATATGAAGTAAAAATCTAACGCACCGCAAATCTAACCATAAGATACTAAAATAAAAACGGTAAATACACTCTTCGAGGTATCTTCTTCTGGGTTTCCGGGCTCTAACCGCGTCACTGGAATAACTGCCGACGTTTCGTACCCACTCGTATGGGACATCTCAAGGCTCAACTACTGCTACTGTCTATCGTATTGAAACTCTTCGAGGGTTCTAGTAATACTGAATAAATTTTACTTGAATTAACGCATTATACAATACAACCCCTTCACTTTCATGGAATTTAGCGAGCGCAGGTAAAGATTATGAATACGCTAAGGGATTAGCGACCCCGAAACTTTATACTATGAATGAAGTAAATAAATATATGTATATTGTATTCTAACAGCTTGTGTATTTAAGAAATATGTACACTTATCTTCCCGTAAGGGTACAATATGCATTTAAAATGTATTATTTATTATAACTGAAATCTGGGCTAATTTAATTACAAGATATTTTATGTAAAACTGTATTAGTAGTCTATAAAATTATTTAAATACGTTCTTAGTAGCCTATAAGTAAATGCTAGCAAAATACGAATCAGTCAAAATGACCGGATAGTTTATGTAGGTAGATCACATATACATATATTAGAAAAAATAGAATCAAAAACAAAATCTTTTACAATAATTGTTGGTTGAATATAGTGTTTTGATTTGATCTTTATTAGTATTTTAAATACTTTTAAAATTTGCATTATAATAAAAATTTTACAAAAAAGGTAGGATTTTATGAATTTAAAATTAAAATTTAAGTTGATTTCAACAAAATTAACAAATTAAGTTGTTTTTACCAAAATTAACACATTGTCTTTTAAAAATATAATAATTTCTTTGAGTTTTTAACTCATTTGGGATTTCATTATACAATTTAAGTCCCTTATAGAATAATGAACGGTGCATTGCTGCTGACGTTGTTTTTTGTAGTCTAAAGTTTTCGGCGTTTCTAAGCTCATACGGCTGCACCTCACCCACATATCTGATGTTTTCACAAAGATACTCTGGCGCATTTCCCATCTTCATTTTCTGCACAAAGCATTTGATATTCATTTCTAACCTCTGCTTAATATTTATCCATTGCAGTGAATTAAGCATTACTGATATAGATGTCTAACGGTTGCATTTTAAAATACATCTCATAGCTTTGTTTTGTAGTTTCTGCATTCTCTTAATTTGTGTTTCTAGTATGTATATATAACATTATAGTTGAACAAAATTCAAAGTGGGATTTTTCATAATCTTGCAAGAAAATTAAATTTAAAGTAAAAATTCTATGAGCAAATGTTTTTGACCAGTTAGTATATCTAGTGTTAAAGTTGTTTTACCCTATATTCTTTTCAAAAGAAAATACCTCTTCAAAAATATCGTTACCGTAACTTTTAACGCTGGGGAATAACTATTTCAAATATCTGTAACTTACTATCACGCTATCTGGATCACAATTTGAGACAATAAACTTTCAAAATTAAATCAAACTAACTTGTTTAGTTTAGTGGAACTTTTTACTTCTTTGAGTGTTCACAGTTTTACCCAGAGGTAAACTTCGCTAAATGGAATAATCCAAAGTTCCAAATTGGACTTGTTCGGTTCTCTGCAATATACAATATGTACTTTTGTATTTTAAGGATTTATTTTCCAGAGTTTAGTTACCAACTTAGAATTTAGTAATTTAATAAATTAATAATTATAAGAACAAGGACATTACGATTAAGTATTATTAGATTTTAAATATAGAACATAAAATCATTCTTCCTCGATATTTGTGTGTTATTACAGAGGTTTCCAAGAAATATTGTCAATGATAATAATAATAATAGTAAATGTGTCTTCATACTGGTTTCTAAATTTCTAATTATTTTCTTGCACTTGTACCAATGATTTACTTAGTTTTACGTGCGTGGTCCTATAATCGGTTGTATGACTGTCGAACATTAAACGATGTTATTATTAACTTGTTACTAGCTCTAGAAAACTCTTCACTCAACCCACATATCTATCGGTTTGAGCTCAGACAGTACGCGGCTGATTCTACGCAGTTACTATATATCATAAAAATATGTTTGTATTTAAATGCAAATGAATTAGGTCCATCTTTATTGTCTGTTCGGAAAGAATGTTTCGTGGTCCCAACATGGACACCTACTCAAACTAACGACTGCTAGGTGTGGTGTTTTTAATTATCACCAGAATCACTCACTCGGTGAGGGAAAACATTAAAGAATTTCAGCTGTCGCAAAGAACCCTAGAAATTCCACAAGAAATCGATAGCAAATTATCAAATAAAATAATGGTACTTAATCCTACCTCAATTATTGTGGAGAGTCGCTAAAAGAAATTTCCTAGCATAGCACAAAATGGTGGCAATATATCCACAAGCGCCTGAATTTCGTCAAATAGATACTCACTAAATGTTAATCCAAATTCGACAAAGTAGCGTATAAGTATATCAGAATCCAACAATTAGTCGAAGGAAAAGAGTTTACCAGCAGTAAACCTAAATTAACCTACCATGAATAAAGACGGGCTACAAATGCTTTCAAACATTATGATAACTCGTCAAGAAAAAAATACACGGCAAGTGACGTATATCAGGTCTCAATGCATTTTTTTTTTATTAGAAGACACTTATTTATGAAACTACGGGAATATGTATAATCAGAGCCTTTGGATATAAGAATCATATCATCTACAGCTCTAATTAACGCATAATTAAGAAAATATTAACGAAGAAAGGAACGTTACATAATTACGTAATCATTACATACTCCTGTTAATAATCAGATTTACGGTATCTTTGTCGAGAGGGCACTAGTGATAGCACAAAGAGAAAAGATAAAAATGACTTAAGTCAGTTTTAATTAGTTAATTTCAAAACAAGAAACCGCTTGCGTTCAGAAACTCGACAGTATAGGGCCGTAACGAGACAAATTAAATCTAATGGAAATTGTACTTTTAAGAAATTCCGATGAATGGGCAGGTGATTTGAAAAATTAACGGAATATTACATTCACGAAAGGTATTATATTGATTCATACAAAGAGGTTCACGAAATTTATACGGAGATCAAAATGAGCATGTAATAATGTCTACCATGTCGTTTTCTTATATGATATTGTGTTTACTGTACTTTGTGGTTTTCACAACTACAGCTTGTATTGCTATCATGAAACCTTCTTTCCTACATAATATTTCCGGTTTTCATCCATTCGATGGTTACCTCTTTCTCAACATGTGTTTGTGTTACTTGTATAATGGGATGTATCCCATGAATAATTTTATTTTTCCATATTTCTATTTTATTGTTGTTGGTTTCTATATGCACTTCTGAAATTAAATTTATTTTATTATTATTATTATTAAGTTTGCTATGTAGTAATAGCATCATTCTACAATGTGTTCTGTATATCGTATTTCGAATTTTTTTACGTTAGGCAAGCTTCTTCGAGCGGCACTGCATACTCTAAATTAAAATATTAGGAAAGTGTTCCAAAAATAACTAGATACAACCTATTTTCAACTCTTTTCAAGATCATAAAAACATATCCTTCGCACTAAAAATAATGTAAAATTCGTGATGAGTCTGACGTTTATTCACGTTATGTAAATTTAATTTAGTGGGCATATACTACATATATGTACATATAGTGTAGATGTGCGTATATGTATATGTATGTAAATATATTTTGCAAATACGTACTGAAATAATCATATTTTGCAATACCCTAATTTATTCAGAAGCTTTTGTAAATAAGTTGGATTGCTTTAAATTGCAAACGAATTCGTTTGAAAGTCACCACGTCATGCTATGTGAATCCACTAATCCTTTTATGAAGTTTGGACATATTTTCAACACAGCCTGCTTTCATTTTAGTAGAAATTACATTTGAAAAACAAATGAGAAATATATTTCTTTTAGTTAAAAGCACGTATAAAACAGTTTAGAATATAATAAAACAGTTGTAATCTTATTACAAAAACCTCTATAATTACCATCACAAAATTACAAGTCCGAGTTTTCTATTTCCCTCATTCCCCCAAATGAAACGTGCCTTATAAAACACATCAAAAGTTATTTATTAGAAGTATCACTATTAAATTTGAATACAAAAATATTTTTCTTCGCGACCACGGTCAATTCGCATTATGTTGCATAATATTAGGATAAATCAGATAGTTGTTTTTGTTAACGTCTGATATTTGAACAACGAAAGAGTGGTAGTTTCTGAATTGAAATAAATTTCATGTTTATTTTAAAATATGGTCCATCTATTGCTTTACTACGAATGGATAAAGTCTCTACACTCATAGTCGCAGCTTGCATTTTTATATTTGAAATAAATGGGATATAAATAAAATATATAAATTTCTGTGAGAATTAACAAACAATATAGTAGAACACTGTCTTGTTCTGGGCTTCCGGGCTGGAACCGCGTCACTGGTATAACTGCCGGCGTGTCGTATCCACTCGTACGGGGCATCTTCAGGGCTCAACTACTGCTACTACGACACGTCGGCAGTTATACCAGTGACGCAGTTCCATCCCGGAAGCCCAGAAGAAGATGGACCACGACCGCGGAAGTCTACGTATCAAATATAGTAGAATAATTAAACATAATTTTTACAGTTATTTTATATTAAATAAAAATTATCCCATTTTGGCTTTATCCTACCAATAAATACCTAGTAAAATAATTGATGATTTCGTTTTACTTACATTTCTTAGATTAAATCGTGTTTTGATATTTTACATATATTATTTTCGTTAACATGTATTTTTATAAAAAATATTAATATTAAAAAGAGAGTCACATTTTTCACACTGCCAAGTGGAAATCCTTTTCTCCTAATTCAAAAATTCGTCTGACTTGGAATTGATGCACGCACTTATGAGGATATTTTGACAAGTAGTGAGAATGACACGTAGGTGACGCTCTAATTGGTAAAACAATGCACTGTAATTTAGGTTGCCTATTTAAATGTTTACATTCCGATATTTAGATAAATCGATTGATTAGTTTATTTTTGACAGCTGATTGAAAAAGAAGCAACACGTCGTTTTGTTAAAATGGAAAAAGTAGAATATCGTGCGGTGATTAAATACTTCGTAATTAAGGGTATGAAAGCTACCGAAATAAAAGATGAGTTACGGGAAACATTAGGTGAATCTGCTCCATCATCCGCCACAATATGTGCATGGGTAAATGAATTTAAACGTGGTAGAACTGTGTTGATGAAGCGCGCTCTGGAGCACCCAAAATCGTGACTTCTAAGGAAATGATTATAAAAATCCATAATATTATTACGCAAGATCGACAACTCAAAGTGAGAGAGATAGCAGACATGATAAACATTTCAACAGAACGCGTACACCACATTTTAACGAAAGAATTGGGCCTTTCCAAGCTTTCGGCAAGATGGGTGCCGCGATTGCTTACGACTGATCAAAAGTTCATTCATAAGCGGAATCTGGTTGATTTTTGTAGGCGATTTGTTACTTGCGATGAAACTTGGATACACTACAGTACACCCGAAACTAAACAACAGTCGAAACAATGGTTAGAACGTGGTTCTGCACCTCCAAAGAAAGCGAAAACCACTTTATCGGCAAACAAGGTGATGGCATCAATTTTTTGGGATTCAAAGGACATTTTGCTCATTGATTACCTTCAGAAAGGTGCCACAATAAACGGACAATATTATGCAGAACTTCTACAAAAATTAAATGATGAGATTCGTGTTAAACGGCCAGGAATGGCAAAGAAAAAGATTCCGTTTCACCAAGACAACGCTCCCTCGCATACCAGCACAGTTGCGATGTCCAAAATCCACGAGTTGCATTTCCAATTAGTAGCGCATGCGCCTTATTCGCCGGATCTAGCCCCTTCCGACTACCACCTTTTTCCAAAATTGAAAACGACGGAAAGCCGCGAAATCGCATTTTAGAGATGGCATAAGGGCATTGGAACACCGTTGGAATAAATGTATTGCTCTTTTAGGAGAATATATTGAAAAATAAAAATTATTTTGTATTTAAAAATTGGTTCTCACTACTTGTCAAATTACCCTCGTAAAATTTCAAATTCATTGTCTTTGCCACAACAAGCTTTTATGTAAAGCACTTTATAATAACGGGAAAAAAAAATAAATTCGAATATCCATGTCTGGAAAACGGGACGCGATTCAACGTCCCTACTAAATTTGCTTTTTTTGGCAAACTATAATTGTTTCTATTTTCAATTTTCGTACAACAAAGAGAGACTATTGCAAATGAAGTATCTTTCTGGCTTGCAACACAGTATGTACTAACAGTTGTAATTTTTTAATTTGCATAGTGAGGTATCAAAATTCCTTAGAAATATTATAAGAATCCATACTAAATTGCCTATTTTCTAGTAATTCTTTTTTCATTTGAATTTTATTATAACCTATGAAGATTTCGTCAATGTTTTAACCTCTTCACCATCCTCTGCTATTTTTTGAGACGTCTAAATACTTAACAAAGGATAACCTGTTTAGATACAATCGTAAATATGCTAAAAGCTGTTACTATTTTAAACAATTCTTAAAATTTTTCTCGGTATTAGAACTGGACGTAGAATTTTTAGTTAATTGTGCATTTGTTGTATATATTGGCAATACCTATTTGTAGTTATACTTTCAGTACTGTTGAAGAATGAATAATCAATTATATTGCGAATACTCCACCAAGAATTTTCTCTGAATGAAGTAATGATTTGAAGCAATTTTAGTGCTAAGAGTTAAAGTGTTCATTCACGAGAATACCGTGTAACATTAATTTTAAACGAAATATCATTAATTGAATTGGAAAAATTTACGATCGTTATTAAATTTAATCAATTTAACAGTATCATCATTGTATTTTATCGAAGCAAACTCCGCCTTATAAACGCCTCTTTGCGTTGAGCTTCTCTAATAGTCCACAGGCATATACTTGTCATCATTTATCGACGCGCGCCGGTATTATTTTAGGTTGTCGTGCAACATCAGTTCTGGAATATTTGGATCGCACTTCGTATATGTGTTTTTCCAAAAAAATTGTGTATTACTGTACTAGAATCAACAGAAAGAGAACAACCCTTATACCTATCAGTATTTAGTCCAAGAAAAGTTGAAAATTATAACTTGCTAGGATGAATAAAGTATTTAATTATTCTAGCTACGAGTATATCTTCATCGCCTTAAGTAGCATCCAATACATGTGTTAATATTCGCCATAATAAAGATTCGTAATGTAATTTCGAAACTTCCTTCGCTTAAAATATGAATTAAGAAATACACTTAAGCACTATAGGTGGTTAATTTTCTTTGATATTGCGAAATTTTAATTTGTTAAGTTATCGCGTCTACAAGGCGCTGTTTTAGACGAAGGAAGATCGATTCCTTTCAAGTTCATAGCAACGCTGAAACTTAAATTCTCAGAAATTATTACGCAAATCACAAATTAGCTGTGAGCAAATTGAATTCGCCAAGATGAATCGCCGACGCTTCTGTGAAATTGGGTCGATCAAATATCTTGCATAGCGATATCAAACACCAAGCGCACCGGTACGCGTTTAATACGCTAAAAAAGATTACCTTTTATTAGTCTCTTAAGCGTAATTCTACGATATTGACTCGCTCCGAAACGTGATCTCGTAAATTTTATACGACTCCTAATCTTTCCGATACGAATTAGAAAATGTCTCGTAAACCTCATTGATTAAGAGTAATCAATATCCAGTTTAGTGCTGTTTCATTTGATTACTATCGATTCTTTCATTATGAATTACCCAATATTTTCTCATATGGGTTATAAAGTATTTATATAAGGTCATTCTTCTAACGCGTAACAGCCAATGTCTCCGAAACAATTGAGAATAGTTTCAGAATTCTTTTCATATTTCTGTAATAATATTTTTTGGGTAAATTAGTGACATCAAAACTTTCGTTCGTTTTCAATTTAACTGGAAGTGTTCATAACTTTCTTTTTTCAATTGGAACAGCATATATTTTTAAAATTTCTATTGAAAAGGTATTTCAAGAAAGTAGGTAATGTGCAATGTCCGACATATAAAAAGCGTACCAGCCTTACTAATAAATAGAATGCGGAAATTCGGTCGGAGCACAGTGAGGCCAAACACATGAATTCTTGGCCGTAATTTTTTCCACGTGCTATCTAAAGTTTTATAACGGAATTTACCAACAATCACTAAATCCGATAAGAATATATTCATAAAAACAGAGTAATTTTGAGATGTGCCAATAAATGTAATATATTACGAAGAAGCTTTTATGTTACAAGCGGAGGTACTGCGTGTTTATAAAAAAAAGATTTATTGTACATTATAAAACGTGCTTCAATAAAACATTTCATTTTCAATAGCCCGCCATTTTAACAGTCGTCATGACTCAACCTGTAACTACTTGACAGATGACAAGTAAAAACTATCCATTAATAAAAATGGAACGACATACGCTTCAACAATGCATTGAAATTATTAAAATTCAATACAAAAATGGTGAAAATTTCGCGGTCACAGTTCACAAAACTAAAGCATTTTTCGGTCGTGGTGAAGCACCTTCTCGGCCAACAATTGTGAAACTGTTGGAAAAATTTGAGCTGTTGGGACAAATTAGTGATGTGAAGAATCGAACTCGTGCATATCGCTCAAGAGCAACTGAGAATATTGCTGTTGTAGCTCATAGTGTTGAGGAAAACCCAGGTTTGTCCAAGTTGGGCATTCCACAATCGACATTACACTGTATTTTGCATAAAGACTTAGGTCTTAAGGCTTTTAAAGTTCAGTTAACACAAGAACTCACGCCTACCGATCATCAATAACGTCGTGTCTTTTTCATTGGGTCCTTGAAATGCATCGAACTGATTCGGAATTACCTCAAAAAATCTTCTAGAGCATATGTGGGCAACAACCGGCCCACTGTAAGATTTGATCCGGCCCACGAGACATTGTCGTATTATGTCATGTCTGATATCTATCGCTAAAATTTATGAACAGTATTTTAAAATGCACTACTTTTAAACATGGCCCGCGAACGTATTTGCACATCAAAGTTTGGCCCACAACATATCAAAGGTTGTCCATACCTGATCTAGAGTGATGAGGCCTCGAAGGCTACGTTAACAAGCAGAATTGTCGCATTTGGGGCTCGGAAAACCCAAGAATTATTGTTGAAAAGCTTCTCCATCCTCAACATGTGACTGTTTGGTGCGATTTTTTGCTCTGGCGGGGTCATTGGACCTTACTTTTTCCAAAATGAGGCTAGAGTAACTGTTACGGTGAATCGATGATTAATGATTTCGTTTGGCCAGAATTAGAAGATATTGATGTGGACGACGTTCATTTTCAACAAGACGGCGCTACGTGCCCCGCAAGTAACGATACCATCGCTCTTTTGCGTGAAAACTTTCCTGACCATGTGATTACTCGAAGAGGCGATCACAATTGGCCACCGAGATCTTATGATTTAACACCTTTAGACTTTTTTCTTTGGGGCTACATAAAAGATAAAGTCTATGTCAATGGCCCACAATCGATTAAAAACCTCAAAGATGGAATTCGTGAAGTTATCGAGGACATACAGCCGCAAATTTGCGAATTAGTGATGGAAAATTTCATGAAAAGAATATAGCCCTGCAAGCGTAGCCGTGGCGACCATTTGGCCGATATTGTTTTTCATTATTAATGGCATACCCTCCTCTTTACAATTAAATAAACATCCGATGATTTCGCTTAAAAATACTCGTTTTTTTACATATCAAAATGAAACCTCTTATTGGAAGACTCTGCATCATTGTAATACATACACGTACATATGGATAAGTAATAACAGGCATATAACATAATAAAAAACATTAGTGGTGATCAAATTCATCGTCCGAGCTTTCATCATCAGTGTCTTTGAAACTTTCGCCAAGCGGTAATATAGTGGATTCTTCCAGCAACTGAATTGTCTCTTCGCTTAAAGACAATTAACAACAAATAAAATATATCCCACATTTTTCCTCGCATGAAATTTTTTCTCTCTATATCGTCTAATATCTTTGTTGCGAGCTTCTTGTGCTTCCTAGCTTAGCTAGCTGATAGGTAAGTCCATGTATTATATACTGAACAGTGCCTGCCTAAAGTCATTGGATCTATGAAGAACCTGCGGCCAAAGTCAAGAATGGACACCCGGTTCCTGCATCACAATAATGCTCCGGCTCACAGCGCCAAAGCCTACACCGAATATTTGACCACAACAGGATTGAAACTTCTTGAGCACCCTCCCTACAGTCCAGATCTTGCCCCATGCGACATTGCACTGTTCCCGCATGTGGAAATGAAACTAAAAGGGGGGCGGTTTTCCAGTGATGAGGACCTTCTTCGGGCTTGGGAAAAAGAGTGTGCCTTACTCCCTAGTGAAACTTGGCAGAACTGGTTTAAAGATTGGTTTCGGAGGATTGAGAAGTGTATTGAATGTAGAGGAAATTACTTTGAAAGAATGAAATAAACAAAGCTGTATTGCAAAACTTTCCTAGTGCCCTTTGTAAATGGAAAATAATAAATTGGTCTTTCGGTGGCATGTTACTTTTTTTATTTCTGTTCTACGTATTTACATGCTTTCTATAGTCGGTTTTGTTCTAGCACATCAACGGTTAATCGCAAACATGCACATAGTTTTATCACTATTATAACATAAATCGGGCAATTTACCCACATAAATTCCACTGCGTCAACCGATGGTCGATTTTTTACTCTTTTTCATTTTTCTATATTCAAAATAATTATATATTTTCAAAGCGTAAAAGAACACAACGGCTAGAGAATCAACTGCTTTATGCCAAGAGCTGATAGGAACTGAAACAAATAATCATGCGTCAGCGGTCACCGTAAATATTCCGTACGTGCTTATTACGAACCTGGTGTGCTTATAATAGACACTATTTATAATAAATACCCTAATCGACCCGCCTATATTTAGCATGTAGATATGAGATTATCAATGGGGAAGACAGGGAAAATCGTATACACAACTAATAAGACTTTCAGTTTTTTTATTGATATTTTAATATTTAAATACGTATGCATTTTCAGTTTTTATGAGTTTATCAGAGAAACAAGGTTTAGTTTATTATGTAAATATATAATAAATTATTGCTAAAATAAAAATGTAATGCCAAGCATCTAATATATGCTTTTAGCTATTGCAAAAACTATAACTGTTTGTAATGTTCTATGGCAATGATTGTTATTACGAGGATAGTTTGACAAGTAGTGAGAATGGAAAAGAAAAACGAATTTTTTAAATACAAAATAATTTTTATTTTTCAATATATTCTCCTAAAAGAGCAATACATTTACTCCAACGGTGCTCCAATGCCCTTATGCCATCTCTAAAATGCGATTCTGGAAGGCTTGCAAAATACTCATTTACGAAGATAATAAGCTCGTCGTTAGACGAAAATTTCTTTCCACCTAGTGCCGTTTTCAATTTTGGAAAAAGGTGGTAGTCGGAAGGGGCTAGATCCGGCGAATAAGGCGCATACGGTACTAATTGGAAATGCAACTCGTGGATTTTGGACATCGCAACTGTGCTGGTATGCGAGGGAGCGTTGTCTTGGTGAAACAGAATCTTTTTCTTTGCTATTCCTAGCCGTTTAGCACGAATCTCAACATTCAATTTTTGTACAAGTTCTGCATAATATTGTCCGTTTATTGTGGCACCTTTCTGAAGGTAATCAATGAGCAAAATGCCCTTTGAATCCCCAAAAATTGATGCCATCACCTTGTTTGCCGATAAAGTGGTTTTCGCTTTCTTTGGAGGTGCAGAACCACGTTCTAACCATTGTTTCGACTGTTGTTTAGTTTCGGGTGTACTGTAGTGTATCCAAGTTTCATCGCAAGTAACAAATCGCCTACAAAAATCAACCGGATTCCGCTTATAAAGGTCCAAACACTCATTGGAAATGTGCAAACGAGTGAACTTTTGATCAGTCGTAAGCAATCGCGGCACCCTTCTTGCCGAAAGCTTGGAATGGCCCAATTCTTTCGTTAAAATGTGATGTACGCGTTCTGTTGAAATGTTTACCATGTCTGCTATCTCTCTCACTTTGAGTCGTCGATCTTGTGTAATAATATTATGGATTTTTATAATCATTTCCTTAGAAGTCACGATTTTGGGTGCTCCAGAGCGCGCTTCATCATCACAGTTCTACCACGTTTAAATTCATTTACCCATGTACATATTGTGGCGGATGATGGAGCAGATTCACCTAGTGTTTCCCGTAACTCATCTTTTATTTCAGTAACTTTCATACCCTTAATTACGAAGTATTTAATAACCGCACGATACTCTGCTTTTTCCATTTTAACAAAACGACGTGTTGCTTCTTTTTCAATCAGCTGTCAAAAGTAAACTAATCAACCGATTTATCTAAATATCGGAATGTAAACATATAAATAGGCAACCTAAATTACAGTGCATTTGTTTTACCAATTAGAGCGCCACCTATGTATGTGTCATTCTCACTACTTGTCAAACTATCCTCGTATATACAAGTTTAGATTATTACAAGTACATAAATGTAATTAGACTTAAAAGACCGTTAATTAGATTTTACATTAAGACCATCAAATGATTGACATTTTCTTTAAATTTCACTAATATATGGAAATATTAGTTTTTGATATTATTATTTAATTCCAAATCTACCGGCGAAAACAAAATACAGTGTAGTGTGTACACGAAAAGAAAAATTTCTAGTTGTAACGATTTTTCACTAAAGATGTCTTTATTGCTTTTTTTCAGGTTCAGTGATGTTTCACGTGAGAAGAAGACCGGCGGATTGCGCGCCTCGAAAAAGAAAAAAGAAACCGGGAACAAATACTCGAGATCTCCGCGGGGATTCACTGCCTCTTCTCGTGGAACTATTTCCCGATGGATCAGCTCCATTACCCAGTGACACCAACAGAACCATCAGATTAAATAATGATATTATGGAAGTGAGTAAATTTAAAATTCGTGCGATTTGACATATTTCAATAAATAGAAGAGCTTTTCCATACAGTTTGTTATAAAATGGACAAATGTAACATACCTAGCTAAAATCAATTTTGATGAAAAATCGAATTCATAAATATGCAATCGTATGTAAAAGCGGTAAGAGAAATATAATATATTCAGTTTATTTTAAATAGAATGAAAATATGCTAATAGACAATATTCCCATCTTTAAAAGTTTAGTAACAAAAATACCAATATCAATAATTTTATTTACTGCAAAAAGAAATAATTAAACAACATTAAATAAATGCATAGTGCTTAATTAAGATAGTTTAAATAATGCATCTTGTAATATAACCTATTTTTCAAAATAAGTTTCATATTTCGAGTATGAAATGAATTCAGTGTTGACATTTCTCAACCGGCATAAAAGTTCAAGGTCTACGAGCTTGCTCCTGCCTGCTTTAAATTCGATGATTTAATACATTAAATACCGTCTTTATGATTCAGACACAAATTTTTATTGGAATTGGATTCGAAACTTTGAGCAAACTACTTCATGAATTGTCAATTTCATTTCAGCTTACTGCAACATAATATTTAATGTAAAGGGCACTAAACAAAAATAAAAGTTTGTAGAGCTTGAGATTTTGTATCCTTTCAAAATAATTGTCACCGTATTCTATGCACTTACTCATTATTATAAACCAGTCATCAAATCAACTCTTTCACGTTTCTTCTGAAATTTAGGCACACGTTTCATATCCTAAGAACATCCTTGTCTTTGGAAACCTAGCCTAATCTTCAAAAGGGGAAATAGACGAAGCGAGTTTTGGACTGGAGGGTCGGCGTTTCAATATATTTAGCCCAGTTTGTGCTATATACTACAAACGTCGAAAGGTTGTTGTGGTGTGAAAGTCATGTGCTTGATCTCAAGGGAGCACAAATATTTTTGAGTATTTCGACAATTCTGGGCAGACTCTTTGCGGCGACTATCATTTGAGTTTCAAACCCCACTACACAATTCACAATTCCTGTCACAGTAAAGTAGCCGACCACCATTTCCTTCTACATGCGCCATGTTGCTATCGGGTTGTTTCGGAAATATGCAAAATGCTACGGCTCAAGTACCCTGAGCCATAGATGCGCAGTGGTATATTTTGTGCAGTCATTTATAAATATATATTAATTAAACACAAATTGATCTGGGTTCTCAATATGTTAAAATACATAAACGCGGAAAGGGGGGAGGTTTTACATATTAGTCTTACCTACATATATAATACGCTTTGTAAATGGAAGAAAACTATAAATGAATATCTATTATTTTAAATTTTATCTTTTAAACAAAAATATAAATTCTTTTTTGTTTGGCAACACATAATAGTCAAATCAATATTGATGATACAATTCTAATTCAGACTTTCCTTTTAAACCCATTTATAATAACTGCATTTATACATAATAATTGGTAATGTTAACAATAATCTAATATTAATGAAGTACCTGGCATAAACTATTGGAAATGACATATAGGAAAAATATCACACTTAAAAAACACTTTTTACCTACTTTGGACATCTTCAAAGTCAGTACTGTCTCCATCACATTCATTTAAATTAATTATATGTTCCCGATGAATATTGACATTTTTTTTTAAAATATGCATTCTCTATTTCTATTATATGCCTAATGCAATTTTTTCATTTTTCTGGCGTTACATTGGCAATCGCTTCACTAGTACAATTTAAAGCTACTTCGCTAAATTTGGATAATAATATTTTTTTTCAATTGCCTCTGAATTAACTCGATTGCATTTACGATATAGCGGCAAACTTGAAACAGTATGTCTTGCTGCCGTGACTATACTATCTACAACATATTCTTTTCCAAGAACCTTTATTTTAAAGACTTTAATAATTTTCTTATGTAGCTATCTTCATAATAAATATTATTTTTTTGTAAAGACTCGAATATTTCAGTCTTTGTATTGTTCGAATTCATCTTTCGTGGATGATATGAAGCATTGTCCATAACAATAACACTTCTTTCGGGTAATACCGATAAGAGATTTTTCTGAAATCACTCTTCAAATAATGGTGCTGCCATATCCTCGTGATAGTCAGGATTACAATTTTTTATGTTTTTTTTTTTTTGCCTAAAGTAACACTTCGCCGACCTAACCGGTATCAGAACCAAGATATAAAATAATCATTCTTTTTCCTCTGGAAGGGGGGTACGTCTAATAAACATGCCTATGAATCTTCAATCCAACCTTTTTTTATGGTATCGTGAGTGTCATACCAAGTTTTATCTACATACGTAACAAATAAACCGCCCTTCATCTCGGAATTTTTTCATGTCGATTAAATAGTTTTAACGTAATTTTTGCATCCTCGGTGATTCCATTATACACTCCGCGCAACATGAATAGGACCAACTGCATATATGACATTTGTAGTTGGTATAAACATGGTAGCGCGCTGGAATTGTTATTTTCGAAAATAAGAGGGTTGATAAAAAGATGTGTGTAGGTACCAAATATAATTTTTGTAAAAGTCAGTGCAAATATACGTTACTAATGACAATAAGTAGAATAATTAAACGCCACTTGAATACGACCAATCTACAAAATAAAAGATTCGTTTGCAATAACAAAGTACTTTATTGTTCAATAATGAGTACTTTTGCCATTATTTCTTATAACCTCAAATAGTCGGGATGGAATGGAATTATACAGGGTTCTCAAGTAGTCAACGGGAAGTTCCGCCCAACTTCGTTTCAGCGCCTGCTCTAGTTCGTCAGCGCAACTGAATTGGGTAGCATTGGAGTACAATTTACGCGACAACCATCCCCAAACATTTTCTATGATGTTCAGGTCGGGGGAGAGCGATGGCCAATCAAGAACCTCCATGCCTTGTTCTTGAAACCAGCGTCGAACAATGCGCGCGGTGTGAATACTGGCATTATCCTGTTGGAAAATAAATGGCCCACCTACCATAACGTTGGAAAATTTGTGTTTCACCTGTTGCAGCAGCTGGACGTACTTTTCCGAATTCTGTCTGCCCTTCACTATTACTAAATCAACAGGTCCGTTATAGGAAACAGCTCCCCATACCATGACTGAACCAACATCGGCTCGCCTTCGTGACTGAATCACTTCATCTTTACGTAAATCGTGGAAATAATAAGAAAACCCATCCGGGCCATCTAAATTAAACTTCTTCTCGTCACTGAAAATAACAGTTTGCCATTCTCTTGTCCACCCCATTTTTGCTCGAGCAAACTGAAGACGTGCAGTGCGCTGAAATTCCATTAAAGGAGGCCGTCGTTTAATTTTCAAACGTTTTAAATGCGGACAGGTCTTCAGTAACTTCTGTACAGTTCTTACCGATGCATTCGTTCCAACGTTATTCGCGATTTGTCTTGCCGTTAATGCCGAATTCGATGCTTCGCGTAATATGGCTCGACGTTCTCTCTTAGTTGTAACGGATGTTGTTCGCCCTTTAAAACGTTTTCCATAATTCTCGGGATCCCTAATAAAATTGTTCACAATCTGGTGTGATCGACTTATTTTCTTTGCAGTAGCCCTTGAAGAATACCCTTCTTGATGGAACGCTTTAATTTTTCCAATTTCTTCCATACTTAAGCACTTCTGTCGTCCCATCGTTGCACAATACCCTTAATTACAGATGTTTGTTTATCCGGATACACGTTGTAACTCGACACTCATCCGGTAGCTTACTATTAAATACTGGTCGTATCCAACCGGCGCGGTGCATTTTATATGTATGTGGTACTTACGTCACCCAATGCATAACGTTAGGCACTATTGCGCAATAATGCGTATTATTTGCCATATCATACCATTACAAACTTGCATTGTATTTTTAGTAAATGAATTGTTTTTCAAACCACCGAAAGCTTGCAACAAGTCGGGTGGTCCTATTCATGTTGCGCGGATGTAATACGTAATTTGTCTTTTGTCTCAAATCGGAAACCGTTTTACTTTAATGTTCGCCATATTGTTGTTGTAGAGGCTTCTATTTTTGTATTTTCTTTAATTTTGTTGTGTGCCATTTAATGTGACAACTGCACCTTGTACATATTATACGTGGGCAAGGTGAAAAGTTCTCAGCCTGATACAGAGATGGCGTTACAATTAACAGAAATTTATGTTTGCTGCGTGGCTGCATGTGTCTTTAGTTCATATGAAAACTTTCAACTTGTTCTCTCAAGTAGTTTATTTTCAAGAATTTTTGTAGTAGACGTCGTGCGTGTTATTTTTTTAAATGGATAAACTTGAATATTGTGCTGTTATAAAATTCTTTGTTTTGGATAGTTTATCCCCTATGAAAATTCATCCGAAGTTGACAAAAGTGTATGGGGACTCTGCTCCTTCGATGTCAACCGTTAAAAATTGGGCAGCTGAATTTAAACGTGGTCGTACGTCCCTCGAATATGACCCACGCGAAGGACAGCCAGAAACCGCAACCACACCAGAAATCATCGAAAAAGTATATGATATTGTGTTGGACGATAGGCGAGTGAAAGTGAGTGAGATAGCTGAGGCTGTGGGGATATCGGATAAAAGGGTGCGAAACATTTTGCACAAAGAATTAGAGATGAGAAAGCTCTGCGCAAGATGGGTTCCGCATTTGCTGAATGTGGATCAAAAGCAAATGCGCAAACGATTTTCGAAGCATTCTTTGGACCGATTTAGCAAGAATCCGACCGATTTTGTGCGGCGATTTGTCACTATTGATGAGACATGAGTCCACCACTACACGCCAGAAACGAAACAACAGTTGAAGCAGTGGGTGGAAGCCGGTGGTTCAGCGCCAAAGAAAGCGAAGTCAATCGCATCTGCCGGAAAAGTCATGGCCAGCGTGTTTTGGGATGAAAAAGGAATCTTGTTAATTGATTACCTGGTAAAAGGCAAAACAATTACATGCGCATATTACTCTAACCTTCTTGACCAGCTGGATGCCAAAATTCGCGAGAAGAGGCCTGGTTTGAAGAAGAAAAAATCATTTTTCATCAGGACAACGCATCCGCACACAAGGGTGCGTTGGTGATAGGAAAATAGCGGGATTTAGGGTACGATTTGCTCGGCCATCCTCCCTTTTCTCCTGATTTGGCCTCTCAGACTTCCATCTATGCCCAGATTCGAAAAAATTTGTTTCTGGAAAGCAATTCACATCCAACGAAGAAGTTGAAAGGACCGTAGAAGAATATTTTGACAGCCTTCCAGACTCTCATTTCCGAGAAGGAATATTCATGTTAGAAAAACGCTGGACCAAGTGTGTTGAACTCAAGGGAGATTATGTATAAAAATAAAATCATTTTTTAAATTTAAATCGCAGTCTTTCATTGTCAGGCCGAGAACTTTTCACCTTGCCCACGTATACTGTTCGTCGAATATCAACGTCCCGACTTGTACTTTTCGTATAGATCCTTCTTTTCTTTGCTTAATACTATACTTCACTATATTATAAATTATGTTGTAGCAGACACCAATTAACTTCGACGTTCTTTCTGCAATGGCTCTTTCTGTAATTCCTGCCTTTTCTTCTTGTAAATTATTATATACTTATAACAGTATTTGCTTAGCTTGAACGACCAGATGAATCTTTTTAACGTCACTATTTACATTGTTCGTCACCGAGTCATAGTTATCGTTATGTATTTTATATTGCTCACCTTCATTGTCTTTGTCTCAAAGTTTTCACATCTTCTTATAATAAAATTATGTTTTCTCACTGTACAATTTATATTTTGCTACTAACGAAAATGTATATGGACTGTAATAATTAAATGCAAAAAACGTTAAACTGTAATACCATTTTAATTACACGATGTTAAGTAATGACTATTAAATTTAATTCCCAGAACTAATATACATACATAAATAGGAATATCAAGTTCGTTTACTTAGACATAGTTTATTTAATACTACTCTGGCTATTAAAGAAAGGAACAGCTCACATCTTAGATGTGTTTACGTTTCATTAAACCGTCACCGCAGGGGATGCTATAAAAGTACTTACCTACTACTTGGTATAATTAAAATATTTTGAAACAAACTGTAATTGCAAATAAAATTTTATAATTTTATGAAATTAAAAGGCATAGCGGAACAGTAGCATTTTACGGCTTTTTAATCGAATTTCACAGAAATAATGTCAATTTTCTTTTTAATATCCTTGTTTATCGTGAATAAAATATATATGATTTAGTATGCAATCAAAATTTATTATTACTAATAAAACTTCATATCAAATGACCGCGGATTCAGAACGAAACTTGTAGTCAATATTTATTGCTTTGTAGTTCGAACCTTAAAAGAGGCTTCCATCTCGTGTGAAAGTTTCCATACATTTCTATATCGTCTAAATTACACTTCCTTGTATTTCGAACAGTTTTTACATCACGTCAAATAGCATATTTTTGAAATGATACATTTATTTCTAATTTCTTCACAGTGTAATTACGTCAAGTGAAATGCATCTGATTGTTTTCTTATTTGTAAATACGATATGTTCAGATCGTGCAAGTTAACAATAATAAAAAAAGAATATCCAAGTTTTACATCGTATTTCTGTTGGGTAATAAAGTTCCAAGCAGTAAATATTTTTAGTACCCCACTGTGGGATGTGTACAACAAAGGTTTTGTGCAAATTTATGTATTTATTGCGAGTATCTTTATACTCAAAGAACGCCTAAGTTTTATCCAAACAGGAGTGATTTTGCGTTGCTTTACAGTAATATATTTTTACTTTGTTTCGTGAATTGTATGTAAATTTGTTATTTTAGTTCGTTATTCTATGCAGTGTACCTACATATAATAATGTTGGAAAATTCTGAAGTAAATAGACATGAAATAAATAGATACAAAGGGTACTAGGAAAGTTTTGCAATACAGTTTTGTTTATTTAATTTTTTCAAAGTAATTTCCTCTACACTCAATACACCTCTTCATCCTCCGAAACCAATCTTTAAACGAGTTCTGCCAAGTTTCACTAGGGAGTACAGCACACTAGTTGTCCCAAGCCCGCAAAAGGTCCCCATGACTGGAAAACCGCCTCCCTTTTAGCTTCATTTTAACATGTGGGAACAGTGCAAAGCCTCAGGGAGCAAGATCTGGACTGTAGGAAGGATACTCGAGAAGTTTCAATCCTGTCGTTGTCAAATATTCGGTACAGACTTTGGCGCGGTGAGCTGGAACATTATCGTGATGGAGGAACCAGGTGTACATTCTTGACTTTGGCCGCAGGTACTTCATAGATCCAATGACTTTAGCCAGACACTGTTCGGTATACCACTTAGCTGTGACTGTCTTCTGTGTGTCCAAAACGACGCGTTCCACAATTCCACTCGATTTGAAAAATACAGCTATCATTTTCTCCTTTACAGATCGGGACCCAAACTTTGTTTTGAGCTTTGGTCGGCACATCGTAATAGTACAGCCAAGTCTCGTCACCAGTCTCGATGTTGTTCACATACCGAGATTGTCCCTTATTAAACTTTTTTAGCATCTCCCGGCACCAAGTCACGCGTCGTGTGATCTGCTCTTCAGTCAGTCGATACGGCACCCAAAGAGAACAAAGTTTCTTCACGTGCAAATGATCATGCAGAATTGAACGAATTGCTGGTACATTTAGGCCTGTAGTACCCTCTATCTGTTGGTAGGTCACTCGCCTGCCCTCACCAAACATTTTCCTCACAGTAGTAACGTTTTCCTCGGTAACTGATGTTCCTGGCCTTCCCGGCCTCTTAGCATCCTCCACAGTTAAATATCCCCTTTGTAATTCTTTATACTACCTGAATATCGGTGTGCGATGTGAACAAACATCACCTAGTGCAAGAGACATTTCTTCGAAGCACTAGTCTATGTTTAAACCACGCACGAAATTATAACGCAAAACTGCCCTTATCTCATTTCGTGACCACGATGCCACCACAAGCACTTTACACTCTCACTACTAATGAATAACTGAGCCCATCGACATGGCGCGGTGGCAAGCAGCTTCCCACGATTCATTGTTCCGACATATCGCAAAACTTTCCTAGTACCCTTTGTACACTTGTAGAAATAATGCATTCCATCAATGCACACTGCAACTGCCGTTTTTAATCACCTTTGACGGTAGCGAATATCTGATTCATGGTTAGCTAGTTCCAGTCAGTCGTCTGCTAACAGGGAACACATTCGCATCGCATTCTGGCAGTCGGTGTTGTATTGGTGAGCGATCAAAATGTCAAAAAAGTTGAGTGTGCCGCCGTTCGTAAAGTAAGGATTGTAATTCGTTATCTGAACGTTGCAACCAATTGAAATTTTTATTCAAATCGAAGACGTGTATGACGATGTGATTGATGAGTCATCTCTGCGTCGTTAGTGTCGAAGTTTTAATGCTGGAAAAGAGAATTTCAATGATGAAGAACAAAGTGGTCGTCCGTCCATCATTACGTATGATTTCTTGCAGTCTGTCGACGAAGTGATTAAACAATATCGGCGCTTGACTTTAGTTTACATTAGTGAGAATTTTCCAAAGGTATATTATCCACAAAATAGTAACAATTCATCTGAAGTATAGAAAAATTTATGAAAAGTGGGTTCCTCATAGAAACGCATGGCTTTAAACTTTAAGCGCTTTTCAAATGAAGAAGATGACTTTCTTTCTCTAATAGTGATGGAAGATTAAATGTGGCTTTCTTATGCAACACCTGAAACTAAATGTCAGTCTATGCAGCGGTATCACGCTAGTTCACTGATGAGACCAAAAAAATTCAAGCAAACGATATCGACTCCTAAACGTGTATTGGGACAGACAAAGAATTTTTGCGTTCATGCGACGAATGGACAACAGAGCAGATACTAGACATTGAAGAAACTGCGGTGGTCGATTAAGAATCGAAAGTACGGAATGCGATATAGTGACATCGTCAACACGAACGAAATCCTTGAAAAATTTCGTTGGGAAATTATCGATCACCCACAAGCAAACAGCGACGTGTACATATAAACACGGCTCGATTGCCAAATAAAGTGTATTTAATTAAAACTACAGCCAAAAAAGGGCAGTCAGTCCATGATATATTTAAAAAATTTCGTAATCATTATTCTTTAGGGACGATTTGTTTCAGCTATGTTAATCAGCTGAAATAAATCCGCTCAACTGTGGGTTTTATCTTAAAATTTT
>JAVIWB010000856.1:0-17846 GCA_031893035.1 Dermolepida albohirtum | reverse complement strand
GGACACTAAAACTAATGAATTGGAATGCCTTATTTTCTATCTCTAGTACAACTTTGAATATCTATTAAGATTTCTTCGCTATCATTCGACACATAATCGAAATTAGGCACAGATTAAAATTTGGTGTAATAAAACTTAGTGGATAGTGTTAACCGCCTTGTCAACCCAATCTACTGCAGAGATTTGGGTGTATTATATCTGCCCTATTATAACCTCGTAATCTTTAAAAAAATAATATTTGGAAAGAAAAAAGTAGATAAAAAAAAACTAAGTTAGAAGTTTGTAATTGTACATCGTTTTAAAACGTGGTACTTGAGTACTACGACAAAAATAAACTATCCATAAATGTAGTGAAGACGAGATACTAGAGATGGATATTAGGCATCATTAAGCACGATAACTTGTGGACCATCCAGATTAGAGGAAGGTGAGATTAGATTTATTGAAGACCTTTGTAGATCTATTACGATTCTAATATCAAAATAAGCTTCGTTTCTTTAACTAGACGTAGCGCTTTAAAAGTGTTTTTTCTAGGCTTTAGCTTCATAGGAAGACTAAATCACAATAAATCTTGGAAACTGAAAATTAAAACATACATATGTTATCGATGAGAAACAGCAGAAACACCAAACAGGAGAGAAAAACTAAAAACAAACTGTGTTCTAGAATATGTAAAAGACAATTAGATGAGTTTGTACAAGGTAGGTGAAAACAATAAATGAAAATATGCTTGTGAAAATCATAAAAATTTAGAAAACATGAGAAAAATAAAAGACAGAAAAGAATGGGACCAGGTTTTAATAGAATTACTAAAAATTTAAGGAAAAACAGAAATTGGAGCCAATAATAATTACTTGAAATTTTAAAAAAATGGACAAACTTCGTTCAAGGACAAATTAAACTTGTATTCCGCCACCGAGAGATAAAAGAAAACTGGACCATATACATAATAGTGGAAAACAAGTACCTAAATTGATCTTGACATCTAATGAAGCTGAACCAATTGGCTGCTTTAGCAGTGATACGAACCTTTAATATAGAATTTTTTAATAATTACTGTACGATAATAATAGATGGCACGCATAATTGTTCCATTTTTATTTGAAAGCAATCTCAACCTTGATTGTCTCTAGTATACACTAACAAAGTCTAGAAAACTTATCAGTTTAGTTTATTTTAATGTTTTTTAATGTAATTTCGCCTTACTATGGAAGATAACAATACTGTTAGCGAAATGCGAATCTAGTCTGCTAACTGTTTGTACGACTTAAAGTATAAAGGTGCTAAAAGGTTCGTAAAAATTACAATAATCCATATCACACCAAATTACGAGCTAGGGGAATCCCACGTAGGTGGATTCTTCCAGATTAATAGAAATTACACGCATAATGATTATGTAAGTATGTAAAAAAAATAGCAGGGGGTACTAATTAATTTCAAAAAGTTCGTAAAAATCTATATTAATTTTATTATTAAATATGCCAAACAAATGTGTATATTTTATATAAAAGGAAAAATTAAAAACCGTAGAATAGTAAAAAGATATTAAAAATAATTATAATTGCTTAAAAAATTTAATTAACACTTCTTTTTTTTTCGAGAATCACAATTTTTCAAATGTCGAAAATAAAATTATTATTTGGCACAGTATATTATATCAGATAGTATTTCTATGAAAAATTTGTCAATTTATTTACTTAGAGGTCGTTTTAACCTGGAAACTAAGAGTATAAAATATGCGATGTTCGTAAAAGCCTGTCAATTAAAACCATCGGAACGAAAGTTGAAAAAAAAAGGAAAAATTTAAGGTTGTTTACCTTAAATTTATAGTTTATAAAAAGTTTTTGCCGCTCATAATGACAACATAATAAAAATGCATGATTTTAAAACATAAGAATGAGAAAAAATATGGTATCTAACACAATTTTCAAAATAAATTTTAAATAGTTTTTAATATGGGACGTTTTTTCTTTTAATTTTCAACATGATTTACTTTAAAATTTAATTTAAATTAAGTAATTCTATTATTTAAATAACAATTGAATAGTAATGCTTTTTGTTGATGTATACAGTCAGGTCCTATACTTAATGTTTTCTTTTCAAATATCTGTATATATAAAAAAAATAATCCGTTGTCAAAAACTCCCAATTTTGTGTTAGAAATGTAATCTTAATATTTATGTATTTTATTTTTAGTTTCTGTAGTAAAAGTTCTGTTAAATAAATATATAAATAAATTATAAAGAAACAATAATAAGAAGTTAATGATTAAAAACTTTAACCGTAACTCACTAACGTATTATTGTTTTTTATAATTTATTTTTATATTTATTTAAAAGAACTTTTATTCAATTATTCTAGCATTACTTGTTTTTATATTAGGTGCGCAACTATGTTCTGGCTGTTTTTCAAGAGATGGCTCCAGTAGTAAGTACTGGTCGATTGTGACATAAACAAAACGTCATGAACCAAGCTTAGACATATGGTAAACAAACCGCTTTGACATATTAGTGTTTTTGTTTTGGCGTCATATACTTTTGGTTTTGTGAAAATGTCTGATTTTGTGCCAAATAATCGTCATTTGCGGGAAGTGTTGCTTTTCTTCTTTCATTCGAAGAAAACGGAGGCTGAAGGGCATCGAGAACTCCAAAAAGTTTACGGAGATGCTGCTCTAAGTGAAACAACGTGCCGTGATTGGTTCCGTCGCTTCAAAGACGGTGATTTCGATGTTGACCGTTCGCGTGAAGGAAGACCAAAAACCTTCGAAGACGCTGAATTGGAGGCATTGCTCGATGAAGATCCGTGCCAAACGCAAAAAGAGCTTGCTCCAGCATTAGGAGTTACCCGCCAAGCCATTTCCCAGCGATTGCATGCGTTGGGAATGATTCAAAAACAAGGAACTTGAATTCCTTATGATTTGAAGCCAAGAGACGTTGAGCGTCGTTTTTTCGCCTGTAAACAACTGCCCCAGCGGCAAAAAAGGGAGGGTATTCTTCATCGCATCGTTACGGGTGATGAAAAATGGATTCATTACAGTAACCTAAAGAGAACAAAATCATGGGGACTGCCCGGTAATGCTTCTACGTCGTCGGTTCGGCCGAATATTCACGCTGGGAAAGTTTTGCTGTGTATTTGGTGGGACCAGGGCGGTGTTATTTATTATGAGCTGTTGAAACCGAACGAAACCATCACTGGGGAACGGTATCGAACTCAATTGATGCGATTGAGCCGAGCACTGCGTTAAAACCTACTTAGAAACGCTCAAATGGGAGGTTCTACCCCACCCGCCATATTCCCCAGATATTGCGCCCTCCGATTATTACTTGTTCCGTTCGATGGCACATGGTCTGGCTAATCAGCAGTTCCGTTCATATGAAGACATCTCAAAATGGCTTGATTCGTGGATGGTCTCAAAAGACGAACACTTCTACCGTGACGGCATTCGAGCTCTACCAGAAAGATGGGAAAAAGTTGTCGCTAGCGATGGGCAATATTTTGAATGATTCATTTGTAAACATTTTTTCACAATAAAGTTGCATTTTCATCAAAAAAATAACGAGAACTTAGTTGCGCACCTAATATAATTTTATGTCCGAATACATTTTTTTTATTTTTAATATTGACAATACTTATCTAAATACCAAAATGATAATATTCCCTATTTACGACCCATTTTTACTGAATGCTTTTTTATGTATTTAGTAATTATTTTTATCTAAATATCAAGATGATTTTCCAGATTATTTGAATTCTGAGAAAAATTCTAAATACGAAGTTGTTTTTATGTACTTTTCATACAGTGGCAGTCATAAAAATAACACTACTGATACAATTATGCACTCAACTTTACGAACAAAAATTTAGATTGGAATAGGTTCAATTGATTAAACGAAATGAAAATTGAATTCAAATGAGTTATGAAAGATTAAAAAAAACAGAATGTATAAAACAATGTAAATTTTGTAAGATCATTCGTGAAAATAACCAGTCATAAATTAAAAATCCAAGCGATTACATATTTTTTCATTAATTTTATATTTTAATTGAGAAAAACACTGTTTTATTTAAATATTTTGCAATAATAAACATTTTAACCTTTATTCTTCATCTTGGCTTCCGGCTGGAACCGCGTCTTTGATAATTTTGCTACCGGTGTTTCGTCGTCACTTGTATGGAACATCTTCAGTCACAGTACAACAGAAACATAGTAGTAGTCAAGCCCTGAAGATGTCCCATACAAGTGATGACGAAACGTTGGTAAAATTCTCGAAGGTGAAGTTCCAATCCAGAAGTCGAGATAAAGAAAGTATGAACCGCGGAAGCCTACGAGCCAGATTTTGGCCTTCAATGCGTTTTAGTTTTATTTGGTTTTAAAGTCAAATGTGTTTTACAATAGAACATTTTATAACCTCTATTTAACAGATTTAGTTTAAACCTTAGCATTCTTAGATCAAAAATATCTCGTTATTTTTATGATGTACTTTTGTTTCTACGTAACATACTTCATATGAATTTCAAATCAAAAAAATATTTAAACTTTTGTTTTTCTATAAATTTTCCTTTTTTCACAGCTTTGTTCAAAAGAAAAAAACAAGATTAGATTCCAATTTGTCACTTTATGTCAAAATTTATTGAATAAAACGTGTATATACTTGTTTATAAATAAAAATATATAAGAAATGTTTTAAAATTTAAACAACAAAAATTCTTATTCAAAATATTAAAAATATATGTAGCCTTCAATAAAAAAAAAAATTGCTTAGAATGTTTTAAGTTGGTAACACCAAAATAAATTATTTTTATAACTTAATATTTTCATTTACATATCCAGTGCAAATATGAAGACTTCATTTACATTTGCATAGACAAAAGCAAGAAAAACACATAAAACATATTAAAATAAAACTACCAAATTGAAAATCCAATGCTAACCTTTTTTCATAGAAATCCTTGCCGATATTCACTCAACATATTTAAACTTAATAACCAACATAAAAAAATCCATTTTAAAAACAAAAATAATAATTTTATTAGTCATTACTTTTTTGTGTTGTTGTTATATTTCGTCTTGTTCTACTACGTACAGGGCTGGACGATGAATTTCTTGCATTAGCAGCTTGACCTGATTTCTTCCTACCTCTATTACTTCTTACACTTCCTGATGTATTTTCTGCCGCGTTTGTACTATCCATACTACATACACTATCACCGCTGCCAGAATCAATTTTGCATAGTTCTGTGATGTTCGAGTCTTTGGAAATTAATTTATTTCTTACTTGCTCCATTAACATCCTCACTTCTTCTTCAAGTTCACAAGACTTTTTCTCCTTTTCTGCTAATTCCTTAACTTTTTGCTCTGTTTGTTTTTCTAATTCTTCGTTTATTTTCGTTACAATCACTGTACCTTGCACTTCCTTCCTATCGATTTCTAAGGATTTTATCAATTCATTGAAAGTATCTGATGCAGGTTCCATGGATTTATAAAAGTTGTTAGGATCACTTAAATTCACTATGTGCATGGGAATCATTTGATAACCATAATCGACATATCTCAAAAACGTTTGAGCGTATGTATGTGTCGCACCATCAGGTGAAGAATCCGTTGTTAATAAACAACAAGTGAATAAATCTGGATACGTTGGTGCGAAATATTGTGCTAAATTTTTGTGAACTATCTTTTCACGTAATGTCATTTTAAAACCATTGGTATGTTTAAATTTATACCAGGCTACAACTTTTAATCTGCCGACTTTTTGATTTTCCAAACATGTTGATATTTGATTTTCGTTTAATCTACCTGCAGCATCATAAAAATAACTTAATCTCGGACAAGGTACGGCGGAATTTATTTTCATGATTCTATCGATTTTCGTTATTTGCTTATCATGATCGGTGATCGAATTGGTTCTTTTCTCGATAATCTCGCCCAAAAGAAAACCCTCCTGAAAGTTACTTGTAGGTTATGGTTTTGAAACTACAGTAAATCGAAAAATATGTCTAGATACCTGATCGTATTTCGAACGAACATTATCGTAAGTTAATAGGGAAAATGCGGGTCCCGAAACGGAGACGGATAAAGTTTCTACAGCCTCAACCATAATTTATTTTTTAAAAACTAATTCAGAAATTCACGACAACAATGATAAACAAACAGTGCAGGCTTGGGCGAATTTCATATTCGAAATATCCCCATGTACGAGAATTTTAAATTAACTTTTAAGTATACAATTAAAATTAATAATTATAAAATCAGAAAAAGCCAAGAGCTTTAATTTTAAAAAAATGATGTAGGTATGTCAGCAATTCCTCCAAACAATAATGTACTGACGAATTGTTTATAACTAGATTTAAATTTAAAAAATAAAAATTCAAATATTTTAAGTTGGAATAAAATTAAACACAAAAACTCGGGTGATTTTCACAAAATACCTTTATTGAGTCTGAAGAAGTCATAGTGCCGAAGAAATAATTGTTACACTGTTTCAATAGATATTTTGTGAAAATCACACGACTGAGATTTTGTGTTTAACTTTGTTATGGATTTTCATCAAGTAAAGGGCACATCAGAAAATTATTTAAGTTGAAATATATTAAATTAAAACTTTTAATATATCTATATGTAAGTATAGTTTAAAATTTAGAAAGTTTGTCAGGCTAATTTTAATCAGCAACACCATTACCGAATAAAGCTGCTTAAAGATTGTTACATAGATGATTAAAAAGAAATTTGATTTTAGACAATCTACGAAATATAGCAAGTCTGTAAGAACATCCAAGACGATCTATTTAATTTTCATAAATTTCAACTTTTACTTATATATTTTTAATAAAGTAAATAAAAATAACAAATACATAATACATTCACGTGCTTTATTTGCATTTATACTATTAATAACGACAAGGCATTTATAAAATGTAACATTGTGAATAATGATTGTAAATATACGTTGCATAATGTTTAGAGTAAATCAATTGGATGATCTGGATGGCCTTTGAGCTCCCATATTGTTGCCGCGATTCTTCGTGTATGTTCCAAAACGCACTGAGCGGTTGCAAGGCCCAAATGTACACAATATAATTCATAACAGCGAATTTTAGTCGGGGAAATCTTTGGAAAACAGGCTTCCTTCAATTTTCTGAAAAATAAATTGTTTAAAAAAGGAAAATGCGATTTAAAAAAGCAAGATGAGATATATATCTGAGTGTATTTCATATTTGGTAACTTTCAATACTGAAAGATTGCTCTTTATATATCGCATAAGTCTAGAATGGCACTCACTCGTAGAAGTCTCCACAAAATATACCGGGTTGTGGTAATGGTTTCGAGGCGTGTGTAGGAAATACTGTCGGTTTCACTGCTGAACCTGAATTGTCCTCAAACCAAAGGAAGTACGCGTAACTAAATGTGGTATCCTTCCAGATAATAGAGAGGTGCCCTTCTTCTAAATGAGTTCTTGAGAAATTTATCATAGACCAAATCTAGAGGCCCAAATTGAACGCTCCTTTAAAATAGTGCAATAAGAACGTTACGAAAAAACTACCTTTTGCTTTGTAAGTGCCAGAGTTTCGTCAGCGTTGAAGTCCAAAGCTGGAGCCGTTACTCGGTGATTTGACCTGTCTATGTAGATAAAATGGACCAATCCAGGAAACTCTTCTAGATACTTATTGATTGTTAGAGAAGATTTTGTAAAATATGATTAAGGATTAAAAGCAATGTATTTGCACTTATTCTGAACGAAAACAAGAAATTTATATTTTGACGGTCATATACCAGGTGTACCCGAAAGTCGTTACCGGTTTTTTCGTAAAAAAACTACATAATTTTCAGGAAAATGGAAAAATTTATTATTTCAAAACATCGGCCATTTGATTCTACACATCTTGCCCATCTTGTTCACGCATTTTATGGATGCCATCCCAAAAGAAACTGTTTGTCCTTTGAGCAAAATCATTCCTCGAAATATTTTCTAAATTCTTCGAAATTGACGAAGTGCTGCTCTGCAAGCGCGTGTCCCATTGATGCGAAAAGGTGTTAGTCAGACGGGGCAAGGTCTGGAGAGTACAGCGGGTACGATATTATGTCCCATCCACGTGTTTTCAACGCTTCCTTGACGTTATCGTGCTGTAAAATCGCTTTAGTGTGTCTTCGGGTCAATTCTGGACATTTTTCTATCAATGCGTGGTTCAAATTGATAATTTGTTGCCGGTAGCGATCAGTATTAACTGTTTCACCAGATTTCAAGAGTTCGAAATACATTAGGTCACCCTGGTCCCACCAAACACGAAGCATTGTCTGGCGATCAAAACAATTGGAGTCGATGGACCGGCTTCGCCAGGTGATAACCATAATTTTTTGCGTTTAAATAAATCTATGACGGTGTTACTTTCGCACTTTTTCAGGCACGAAATACAACATGTACGGCTTTGAAGCTTAATATCAGTAGAATAAAATAACATGTGTCAAATCATAAAATTGCATTCTTGGGCCTAGCGACATCTGTTAGAAACACTGTAATGACTTTCCGGTACACCTGGTAATTTTTTTATGCATATTTGGAAGAAATATTGTTTTTTAAATAAGCAAAAAAGTGCTTCATAATGACATACAATATTTTTTTTGATATAACTCTTATAAACATGAGAATCATTGCATGTGTATAAGGGATATTAACATTTTTTAATATCTTGATAGGGAAATGGAATATTTCCCAACTATTTTGCTCATAGAACACCTACTGTAATTTCTTTAAGAATATTCTCTTCATTGTGAATCGGCATTTTGTTAAAAAGCTGTAAGACAAAATTTTTATATTGAACGATTTTGTAGATTTCTTTGAAGAAATTTGCAGATAAATTCTACGAAGTCTTATACAAATATAATACTAAATAATGTAAAAAAAGGATATGATCCAAGACTGAAATTCTTCATTGCTTTAACCTTCAAGAACTCGTCAAATGTGGACAATTTTTCCATAACAACTTTGGAACTTTCATTCGCAGCCGCCTGGGTGTACTTCATCAAATCATCATTGTATCCGGTCTGATTTAATATTTCTTTTAATGCATCTAATAGTCCTGGTGTCATGCTCTCTGCTCTCAACAAAGATTCCGCAGATTGCGTTTTTATAAATTCTTGATACTTTTTTCTCATGAAATCCCAATGTTTATTAAGCTGCTTTAAAACCATTTCCAAGGAATTATCTTTGAGTTTTTTCAATGCATCACATAACTTTTTAACAGAAGCATCGAGATTTTCGAAAACTGGTCTTAATGTCTCGACATCCCTCTGCATTTGTACTGATTGCATTGTATGTAAATGTAAAAAGCTGTCATATAAATTTGATGAAACATTCACGCTTCCAGTTTCTATAAACAATAGCAAGTTTATACCTTCCGTAATAGGACAAATATGCAAAATATGTGGAATACATTTTGGAATATAATCAAAACCAGATAATAATATTTGGTAGGAATATATATAATTTTCTGGAGGTTCTCTTTTAACGTTTCGACTGTTTTCATCAGGTGTCGTAGAGGGACTATAAAATTCATCTTCAGAATCAGTTTCCATTTCAGATTTTATGTTTGTCAATTTGGTACTTCGAGAAAGTAGAACAGCAAATAACATATCAGTCGCCGAAAGGTTCTTAGCATTTTGACTAGATAAAGAAAGGATTTTAGTTTTAACTAATAGTAAAAAACTAATAGCTTTACCTAGAATACAATCCTAAAAATTTATTTTGTACCAAAAGCAGTCCATGTATTTTTGTGCAATCAGTTAAATATTGTAGCCGGTCAACTGCCTCATGAAGTGCTTCAACTGTACTGGATGTAAGATCTGGATTAATAATTAGCTGCTCTATAGCTTCAACAAACATTCCCTGATCATTTGCTTTTGAACAATTCCAACAATCAATCAAATGAGTTATCAACTCTGCTTTGTCATTATTATTCTTTAATCTACATTGGAATAATATTATTATAAATGAATTTGTTAATTTTTGATTCTTACTCCAAAACATTTGGACCACAAATATATCGAACTATTGTTACACATGTACTCAAAAACCTTTTCATGGTAGATACATCATCACTTCCTATACATACAAATAAATAGCCCATATACTGAAATATTCAGATAAGAATTTAATTATTAATGCTCTATTCATATCAACCTCTTCGAATGCTATATTCAGTCCATTTTCGCATTGTATAGATGTGTAAGAATTGCCAAATTGACAACTCATAATCCTTTGGGATGTGACGATAGGTGAAAATATTTGTACAATCACATTGGCACTCAATTTGGAAGTATCATACTGAAAATAAGAGCAAAAAGCATGTATTTAAGTTAAAAAAATCTATGATAATTATTACATCTTCAGGAATTAATCCTTGAGTTTTGGCAAATGCATTGATGTGCAAAGAGAACTTCTTATTGTATTTGGTGTAAATAATATCATTGATATGATCAAATATTAATAAACATTTCATTATCACAGTTGTAAATATCACGAATTGAAGGAAAAAAATATAAAATTGTTACTAATACTTTTAAATACCATTCACTGAAAATTATCCACAGTACTTTTTTTGTTATTTATTTCTTATGATTACAACACATTTTTAAATTATTTATTATTATTATTATATTACCAACATTACAATCTATTTTAGTTGGGTTGTCTATGATTGATACTAGTAAAATATCGAATTAAACGTTATTGAATCTAAAATAAATGATCGATATTAGTAAAATTCGACACTTTTTACATATCCCTATTCCCATCACTGAACCAAAAGTTGTTCATGTATGACTTGTTCTGCTGAAAGCAAAATTACTTTTTTTCAACAGGAAGTAGGAAACGTAATAATGGCTGCTTTAATACATTTTACGTATTGTGTTTGAACTACAAAATATTTAAACGAGTTTCTATTTGTTTACTAAGGTATTGTATTCAAGCAATATTTATAGAAAATTATGCCAAATTATTATAGATTTCTGTAAAATTGGAATTTGTAAGCTTAATACTATACCAGTGATACCAAGGACGTTTTAATATAATAGATTTCTTGTTTAAGAAAGGCACATCTCGGAGAAAATAAATCCTTTCTTTACAATCTCTAAAAATATGATAATGTATATATATATATATATATATATATATATATTATATATTATAAATAAATATTTTCATTCACTCTCAACCTTCAGTGATTAAAAAAAAATATTTTCATGAAATATAAAGCTGTGGATGTATAATCCTGTCATCTATTGTAAAAATGTGCAATTTTTTCCTTGGACTTTGATGTCACCACTCTGTAAATTCGGCATGAATGAAAGCCCTACTTATCATAATGTTTGTTTATACTAATATATTTATCGATAGATGTCATGTAAATAAAATAGTTTTTGTCAATTAAACAAAGAAGTACAGCTTTGAATTTTTACAATAATATTTCTGAATTTACAGATGAACGAAAGTGACGTGTCTTTTTTTTTATTATTTTGTGAAAAAGTACATTATTCTTATTAACTAGTTTCATTAGGAATCTCCGACTTCATCAGTATTATAAGCCAAGAAATATTTAAGGGTTGCTCAAGATTCATTAATTCATCATGTCTCAAAGTGGTAGCTTAAGCAGTCCTAGTAAAGACTCTTTATCTATGGGGACCAATAGTTTAACCGGTGCTGAAAATTTACCAAGAGATTTCAGCCGACTATCATTATTTTCTTCTACATCTAGTACTTCTCAGGAAGAACAGTTTCGATGTGAAGGTCATGCTGAACACAGTTTATCTTGTATGAAGCATTATTTGCAGACTGAAAAATTATGTGATGTTGTGTTGATAGCAGGAAACAATGGTAAAAGAGTGCCAGCACATAGGTAACTATTAAATTCTAACTAAACATTAAAACAAGGCATCAAATAATTTTTCCAGATTAGTTTTATGTGCTGCAAGCGAATATTTTTCTGCAATGTTCACTGGTTCCCTTAGAGAATCCGAAGAATCAGAAATAACACTGGGTGATGTAAATGGTGAGGTATTACAAGCTGTTGTTAATTATTGTTATACAGGAATGATAGAAATAAGAGAAGATAATGTAGAAATATTACTTGCTACTGCATGTCTAATGCAGCTCAGAAACGTGGTTGAGGCTTGTTCGAGATTTCTAGCACAACAATTGCATCCAAGCAATTGTTTAGGTATAGCAGTTTTCGCAGAACATCAAGCATGTAGCAGTTTACTTCAGGAAGCGAACGCCTATACAAGTCAACATTTTATGGAGGTAAATATAAATTGTTATTTACTATGTTGTAATAAACTGAAGCAAAATATTTATATTCTGAAATATTCCATGAGTTCATGAATTTCACAACTTGTTTATATTCAGTGATGTAAGATCGATTCCATAATGTACATTAATGGAAATGTTATTTTTATTGAGTTATTTCACATGTAGTGAAGATAAAGAAAAGTTATCTCTTCAAATTAGCTAATATAATTATGTTAAACAACCATCCAAAATGATTGAATTACTTTGAAAAGAATAGAATCTCTTTGTGATCACTGAACAATTTCTGGGAATACAAAATTAAATTGACATTTTTTTGTAATAAAAAAAATTAGTTTGAAATCAAAGGTATTAATTTTGCGGTCAAAGGCTCATTAAATCATTTTCATTATATATTTTTTTTGTTTTATAGAGTTATTATATTTTATTTATAAGTTTTTTCTTCGTAAAAACTAAATTTAATATAATTCTTTTGAGTAATTTTATTTTGCGAAATATACAGGGGTATCCAAAATTATAGAACTCGTATATTTTATTATATATTTGATATTGTATTTGTATGCGTTATATTCTCTTTTTGGTAAATAAATAATATCCTAAAGCTTGAATATAAATTAAACAAAAGAAAAGAATTATTAATGTGCATTTTGCATTAAAAAAATTAATAACCCCTTTGATAAAACTTGTTTTTATAATCAGGTGATTAGAAATCAGGAATTCCTCCAATTATCCATCGAGCAGATGTCAATACTTTTAGCGAGCGACGATCTGAACGTATCCTCCGAGGAACACATCTTCCACGCGCTCATGAGCTGGATCCAACACGACCATCAATCTCGTAAACCGCACATGTCCCGCCTACTTTCTTTAGTCAAATTACCATTACTCGAGCCGTGTTTTCTGGTCGATCAAGTTGAAAATTTGATAGATTACGATCCCGCCTGCCAAAAATTGATCATGGAGGCCATGAAATGGCACTTGTTGCCCGAACGCAGAACGCAGATGTCGTGCGCGAGAACCAGACCGAGAAAGGCGACCATGGGTAAGCTATTGGTCGTGGGAGGAATGGATAAGAACAAAGGTGCCACAACCATAGAGTGCTACGATCCTAGAACTGATGCTTGGGTAGTGGCGTACCATATGAATGGCAGAAGGTTACAATTCGGCATTGCTTTGATGGGCGAGAAGTAAGTGGTGTTTATTTTAAATAGCTTTTGTGTCTACGCGTAACCGGATCAACTTTCACTCAGCTTTCAATCGTCTTAGAGGTTAGATTCCGTGCTCATTTTTATTCCATTGCACTAGTACATGTTACTATTTGTAATCAACGGATAACAATAGTTTCGTTTGTATATACCATTGTAATTTGTATGATGTTTCAATAACGATTTATACAATGTATAATGTTCCATTAGGCTTTTGGTCGTTGGCGGTAGAGATGGTTTGAAAACACTGAATACAATGGAATGTTTGGATTTAGAAACTGGAACATGGACCCTTTTGTCCCCGATGAATACCCACAGGCACGGGCTAGGTGTAGCCGTGCTTGGCGGACCTCTTTATGCGGTTGGTGGTCATGATGGTTGGAGTTATCTTAATACAGTAGAACGGTATGATATAACTATCGTTGCTTAAATAAGTTGTTAAAATATGTTTAACATTTATAACCCTTGATCAAGTTAGCTGTAATAGGTTATGGTACAAGCTTTATATTATCTATTTTACCTTTAAAATGTTTTATAAACTTACATTTAATTCTAATAGATTCAATATTTCCAAATCGATATTACGTGCTGCATATACAGTAGTGGACAAAAGTTAAGTAACTCTACAAAAACTCCTTTTTTTTAAAATTAACAAATGTAATTGGCGTTCTAGCAAATTCAAACCGGCGATACAAATAGTGCGCCGTTTGAAAAATTCAATATATAGAAACCTCTTAAATACACTGTAATTAGAATTGACCATTCCAATCCTGGAACGCTTTTAATAATACCACGTTACCAAATGAACCAAAACTAAATCCTCCTGTTACAGTTACGATCCCATCACAAGATCATGGAATTACGTTGCCCCCATGCAAAGTCAGCGGTGTTCGGCGGGAGTTGCCGTTTTAAACGGTAAATTGTACGCCGTGGGTGGAAGAGATGGCGCTTCGTGTTTGAAATCGGTCGAATGTTACGATCCGCACACCAACAAGTGGACCATGTGCGCTTGGATGGCGAAACGCAGGGGCGGCGTTGGTGTCGCAGTGGCGAACGGTTACCTATACGCTTTCGGCGGTCAAGATGCTCCCGCTAACAATCCGGCCGCTTCGAGATTCGATTGCGTCGAAAGATACGACCCTAGTAAGTTGATGCGATAGTTTTAATAGCTGTAACTAGGCTTGTCATTTGTCATGGCGCGACAGGTCGCTGTATGAACTACGTATGTGAGTTATTGTATGTAATAAGTATGTACAGAAGCCTCCAAAAGTATTGCTTGTAGATTTTATTAGAAATATATTTAAATGTGTTCTTTTTTTTAATATGTTGATCGTTGTGTTCTAACTATAAATTATATTCTTTTATATTGGATATTTTGTCCAATAGAGTGATAAAAAAGGTATTATCTACAAAATAAAAAATGTATCGCAAGTTAAAAAAATAAATAATTTGAAAAAAATGGGAACTCCCTCTCTCTTGAAACGTTATTATTAAAAATAATTGACAAAATACCCACACAAAAGAATAAAATTAATAAATACATTTCACATTAATTATTCTTGACGTAGGAGTTAACATTATGTCACTGCGAAAGCTCTTAATAACAGTAAGACTTATTAAATTACAAACCGTAAAATTAATAGTTTTACATGAACACACATCTTTACAATTCTTCAAACTGTATTTAGTAATCGTCTCATGTTTTAGGTACTGATTCATGGACAACAGTAACATCACTGTCGACTAAAAGAGATACCGTCGCGGCATGTCTCTTCGGTGATAGGTTAATAGCGGCCGGTGGTTACGACGGAAGTCGTTACCTGCAATCAGTCGAACAGTATGATCCCATAACGAACGAATGGACCACTTTGGCTTCACTATTGACCGGAAGAGCCGGTGCATGTATCATACCCATATCAAATAACACGAATCAACTTAATTAGGTTGTAGTTTAAGGTACCGGTGCGGGGTCGGTCAAATATTGTCGGCATGTTTCTAGAAAGAAATTGACTAGGTATAGATGTGAGGGAAAGGGTAGATTCAAGTTTATACATTTCATTTTATGGATTTTTAAAAGCTCAATTTGATCTTTTATTTTCATTATATAATAAATACAAAAATAGAAAAACAATATATTAATAATGAAATCAGTTTGTTTGCATATTTTGAGACGGTTTTAGCGGCATCTAACGAACTATTCGTTTACATATTTTAACGTGACGAAAGTCTAGAAGTAGACAATGACCGGGTGAATCCACCTGCGTTTTCTGATCTGTTTCCACGAAATTGTCTATTAATTTCTGTGCCGAACCGTACTTTAATAATATCCTCATGTTCTTGCTAATAATTATTCTTTAATTATGAAACAACTTGTGGCTCGTTATCGTCCTCAATCATCTCTAAATCAACAACAAAGTGAAATAATTGTTTGTTTTGAAAATAAAACAATATCATTTTTGTATCGTCTGTTTTTAATATTATCTACTAAACATTCGATTTCTGTTTCGTTGTTGACTTTAATCCTAACACGGAACCAGTCCATTTTGACACTACTTTTCTTCCCTCGTACCATAATTCCATGAAATAAAAAAATTACCCTTTGCATAATCTTTTGCTTGTTACAGATTGACAGATACGATTGACTTTCTATGAATGCAAACGATTAACTTAATTTAAAGCAAGATTACGAATCAATTGTTATAAATGTAGCAAAAAGAAGTGATTTGCTTCTCTGTGGTTTGTTGCTAGTTATCTACCATTCCTTTCACATCTTATATACAATATAATGTAATGTATACTTAATATTTTTATCGTTTGTATATTTATTATACAACAGCAATCTAAAAGTTAATTTTAGGATATTTGAAACAAGTTATTATTTCTATTTTCTAGGATATTACGTAAAATGGTGTATATCATTCTGAAATATTCTTTTGTTAAGTCCATAAGAGGTATAACTTGACTATTTTTGCCTTAAAAGTAATTATATATTTGGCCGACCCTGTATGTAATACTAAAGTAAGTGAATGTACAGGTTTGTTCAAAAGAAAGGAACAAATTTCTTTTTTTAATGTTATTTTATTAATTTCATTTTGTATTATTGTGCGTTACTTTTGTGTAAAAAAGAACGGAAACCTACCACTTCTATAATTTAAATAAGACACGTAGCTTCCCAAACAGAAATATGCATAACGTGGTTATCGAACAATTCCATTTTATATATTAATTTATATGAATGACCAATCTGTGTTTATTCTTAAGACTGATGTAGGCACTGCATTTCATATTCTCCTTTTTCCTTGTGTTGTATATTTTAAAGACTGAAGAAATTCAAAATTCGACTTTTGGAGAAATTAAAAAAAAACTTGAAACAAATGACGTAAGAAAATCAGAACGTATTTTTAGTAGTGATATTAGTTGTTATGTGTAATGTACTTTGTCTGGTGATATCGAATAATTATGTTATGTGAGTAAACGGAGGTGTTTTTTTCTCATTCCGAAACTTTGTCCAAAATTGTGATTTTATTTTGTGCGTGTGGTGCCCAAGCAAACATACAATTTTCTGTAAAGGGATTATTATCTAACATGGAGAAAAATTTTAAGGTGAAAGCCTATTTGATTTTAAAAGAAGTGTTTTTGAATTACCCTTATGAACAACTTCATTCGTAAAAGGTTTCTCCATCTCGACTAATAATTCCATTAAACAACGCATAGTTGTGTGGGCGCGTATAAATGCATTATCAGTTATCTATAAGGGGGTTATCTTTTATTTTTATCTTCTATAATAAGCTTAAAAAGGAATGATTATTACTGATTTTAATCGTAACTTGGTTAAATTTGATTAGGTTTCCTTTAAAATGAAAAGATCCAATATACGAAACGTTTAAATGCCATTGAATATTACTTTCGATTCTTGTATACAATAACTCATAAAAGTTTAATGAATGCTACCTATTTTCTTTGAAATTATTAATCGTTCTAAGACTCCTAATGAGTTATTTGTCTCCGTATATTTAACTGGTGGTGTATATAATGTAACACGTATTTATATGCTATTCGAATTGTGATATATGTAATTTGTAATATTATATAAATCGGCAACATGTGTTTTACAAAAGGTAATTAAATAAAGACTTATTTTAAATGATTTTATTACATCGTATATACCTTATTCCTATTGAGGTGATAAATAGGCTTTGTTCTCTGCGATAAAAATCGACGGCGTATCTAAAGTCGCGCATATTCGGAATTATTGAAATTATTTCTAAGGTTTAGTGTTGTTCCTATTCCATCACATCGTGCAAACACCTATTATCTTCTTCAGGCGATGGCATTGTCAGTC